>PVJN01039352.1:0-19842 GCA_004026805.1 Lasiurus borealis
GGCGCACTGCTGCCCCCTCCGCCCCAGGGCTTTGGCTTCCGAGGCGGGGGCGGGGCCAAAAGAACCTCCCGAGGCGGGCTCTCGGCCGGAAGTCGGGGGGAGGAGCCTAGCGCCGCGGGAACCGGAAGTGGTGCTCTCCGTGGTTGAGGTGCTTCCGACGCCGGTTCCCCGTGGGCTATGCTTCCGACATAGACAGGCGCCCGCGACCCCGTTGCTCTTCCTCAGCTTCTCCTTGGGGCTTCCGAGATGTCCGCCATCCCCGCGGAGGAGAGCGACCAGCTGCTGATCCGGCCCCTGTGAGCGCTCGGCGGGGGGCGGGACGGGGAGGGGAGACGGGACGGACCGCCATCGCCGCCATCGCCGCCCCGGGCCCGCGGCTGCTGACGGGGTCGGAGGGGCCTGCTGGGCTGGATGGGGGACTGTGTGCTGCTTCTCTCCAGTCTCGGGGAGGCGTGGTTGGAAGTGGGGGTGGGAGCCTCTCGGGGCGCCGGGCGCCTTCACACGCGCTGCGGACCGGCAGCCCCTGCGGCGGGCGCTGGAGCTGCTGCTGCTGCGGCGGCGGCGGGCGCTGGAGCTGCTGCTGCGGCGGGCGGGCCGAGGGGAGGACGGGCGAGAAAGAGGGGGAACCCTGGCTGCTGCTGAGGACCCCCCAGGACTTGACATTTGCCGCAATACGAAGAGGGGGAGGTCCGTTGGGGGTTTGGTATGAGTTTCCGGGTGGAGCTAGGACCCTCGGAGAATGAGGAGGCGAAGCGGAGGCGCTGGGGACCGAACCCGGTCCCGTGAGGGTGCGGGGGTGGGGTGGGGGCTGGTCTGTCCGGGGAGGAGCGCGGGGCAGACCTGGGGTGCCGCTTACTAAGACAGGGAGGTGGGGATGCGCGGAAGGAGTTTGAACCCGCAAGCATGTTGGCTGTTAAGGTGTTAGCACCACACGGATGTGTGCATTTTTCTTTTTATTTATTTTTTTAATATATGTTTTATTGATTTTTTTTACAGAGAGGAAGGGAGAAGGATAGAGAGTTAGGAACATGGATGAGACGAAACCGGTGTGGCTCAGTGGCTAGAGCGCCGGCCTGCGGACTGAAGGGTCCCGGGTTCGATTCCGGTCAAGGGCATGGACTTTGGTGGCGGGCGCATCCCCAGTGGGGGGCGTGCAGGAGGCGGCTGATGGATGTCTCTCTCTCATCGATGTTTCTAGCTCTCTGTCCCTCTCCCTTCCTCTCTGTAAAAAAAAAAAAAAAAAAAATCAACTAAAAAAATATCTTTTTTAAAAGGTACTATTATGTAATCCGTGTTACTGCTAGCTGCGTTCTCAATGCACCATCATAGCCCAGGGCTGAACGTTAGCCTGGGGGCTTTTCGCGTCTGTCCCGCCGCCTCTCAGAGTTTTAACAGCGGCACGTCCTGCGCCCCCAAAGGCCGCCGCTCCTCCTTCCCTGCACCGCGCCGTCCTCCCCTGTCTGCGGGGTCTCACCTGCCTCGGGCAGAGGGCATCCGGTGGGCGCAGTGTGGGCTGGAAAAAAGTTGGAATCCTGCCCGTTGGGCTTGGTTTTGATCGTCTTCGTTTCTCCCCTTGAATGTTCACAGGGGAGCTGGGCAAGAAGTAGGACGCTCGTGTATTATCCTGGAGTTCAAAGGAAGGAAAATAATGGTAATTATTACCCCGCCGTCCGGTGAAGAGCATGGGTCTGTCCACACTGGATGCCAGGGTTTTTCTGGGACAGCAGTGAGCTGCATGGCTCCCAGAAAAACGTCTTCGTCGGCGTGTGTAGTCTGTGCCATAAAATGGTCATAAATGCGGAAAACTAACACACATCTCTACTGAGTCATTTGACCAAACATGCCGTGAACTGAGAAGACATGTTCTCCAAAGTAAGATTGTCCACCAGATCTCCGGAACTATTGCTCACAGAGTCCCTCTGCCACTCTCGAGGGTCTCGCCGTCCTAACCGCCCCACCCCCCCCGGGTGGAAGACCCCCGGGAACACGCACAGAGCTCCAGCCACGCCCCGGCGCTGTGATGCCGGAGCCTGGTTTGGCAGCTCCGATGCCCACGTGGGCATTATGGCCGCTCGCCCTGGGCAAGGCAGCCTGCTGCTCTGAGCCCCTCTCCTTACCTTACATTTATATGAAAAGTCAGAACTTTTAATAGTAGCTATTTCCCATCTTCTCCATCTATAAAACCCTAAGTGACTGGTCAACCATTTGATCACGATGATGCACACTGACCAAGAGCTGCCCCCCGGTGGTCAGTGCGGTCCCACAGCGGCAGTGCTGCTCAGCTGACCACCAGGTGCAAACAGCTGCTGCTCATTTCAGGAGCCTCTCCCGCTGCAGGGCCCGGATGAGTGGGAGCAGCCTGCAGGCTCGGGGCTCCTCCCCACCCACTTGCCGCTTCACGCACTACTGACTACATCTCTCAAGGGCTGGCAGACTGCCTGAGGGCGCAGGCCAGGCTGAGGGACCCCAGCCGTGCACAAATCTGTGCACCAGGCCTCTAGTATTTAATAAGAATTATGTTCCCAAATGCTGGCATATAGAGTCCGTTTTGATTATGTATGTGATGGATCAATTATAACATCTATTCAATGGATGAATTTTAATAAAATGTATTTATTCAATGAAATGGTCTTTCTGTCTGTCTCTCTCAGTTGGACTGCGGGATCCACCCTGGCCTAGAAGGCATGGACGCTCTTCCTTATATCGACTTAATTGACCCAGCTGAGATTGACCTCCTACTCATCAGTCAGTAAGTGTTTTCTCTATTGGCGACACTGCTTTCCAAAGACTTTTACTATAGAAGTCACTCTTTACCAGATGCTACATTCTGAGGTTTAAAAGCCTCTTTTCTACCTGAGCCCTCCCGAGAGCCAAGACAGGGAGGTTTCTCTGCCCGCGGACAGGGGCCGGGTCAGCCGCTGGTCACTCTGCCTTGTCTGCACAGCGTGGGGCGGGCTACTGGCAAGTTGCTCTCTTCCCTCTGGAGCAGCGAGGCAGAGAGAGCATGTGCCTTGGGCCGGGCACAGCTTGAGACCAGCAAAGCCCTTCCCCAGCCTCCTGAGGGCACGGTCTCGTCGCATCCAATAGCAACGTCATTCACACGCGGGGACGTGTCAGCGTTATGGCCCTGCGGGGCTTGTTACATCTGCAGCCGGGGGAAGTCTGGGTGCATTCTCCTTCCGTCTCTCGTTATCACTGATACAGTGATGGATGTTTGAAAATACATTAATTCCTTTTCCTTACACTTACTTCCTCCCTCCCTGTGCAGGGGATGGGCACTGTTTTAAGAATTGACAGGATCTCTTTCCTTCTTCAGCTTCCATTTGGATCACTGTGGAGCTCTGCCCTGGTTTCTGCAGAAGACGAGTTTCAAAGGAAGGACGTTCATGACTCACGCTACCAAAGCTATCTACAGATGGCTGCTCTCAGATTACGTCAAAGTCAGGTACCTCGCTCTGTTAGACTCCGTGTAACACAGGGCTCAGGGTCTGGACCATTTTGGTTTTTGAAAGGAGACATGTTTATCACCAGGAAGGTCGTTAATTTAGTCTTTCAGTAACGGCCTGTCAGATGCCCACTGTGTACCCAGCATCTTCTGGCCTTAAAGTCCTTATGCAGTTCTAACATCCTTTTAATTTAGGTGAATTATCAGATATAACAACAATACTCTATAAATGTTAATTAACACTGAATATGTTACACAGTGATATACACAAATCTTATTTTAGATGATCTGACCAAAGCAAATGGACTGCCTTCCATGAGAATTTTCCCTGGGGAGGTTTTTTCCAGTTGTGAGAGGAAAACTTCTTTTATCAGAAAGTTTGTGGCATTTTTGCGATCCCTACACCACAGTTTATTAGCCTTCAGAAGTTGACTGTTTAATGTGTATATTCCAAGCGTTGTAAGATGCCATTTGTTATGCTTCATATGTAAAAACAAAAGAATGAAAGAGTTACGATAGTAGTAAACGTACTCGTTAACACTTTAATGCTGCTCACCACATGCAGGCACAGTCCTCAGGTCTTAACATGGTTAACTCATTTAACCTTCATGTGAACCTCAAGGCGCAGGTTCTGTTATGAAGCCCACTTTACAGGCGATGAAAAACGTGTGGCGATAGGCTGAGAGGTTAGGCAGTTTACCTACGATGGTCACAAAGCTGGGCTGAGACCCGAGCAGACCTGCTCCAGAGTCTGTGTCCTTCACCACTGCTCTCTCCGCTGTGTTGGAAGTTCATTAGCATCATCTTCAGAAGAAAAGCTATGCTAACCTTCGCAGAGAAATCTCTTCACGTCACTGTGTCAGGACCTCTGTCCTGGGTCAGCATGTGTGAGGGCGTTTCTCTCAGGTGCGTTGGGGTGGAACAAAGGTTGAGAAGTACTATCCTAAAGAGTACTTACTTTACCGTGTGCTGTGCTTAAAGTTAGGCTTCCTGGTTGTACACACTAAATTTTTTGTAAGTGCAGAACAAAAGAATACACAAGATGGCAAAGACATTCTAGATAATAGAACCCATACAGTATAATTTGAAGAAGTAATTTCGTGGGTTTGTCATTCATAGTTACTTTGAGGTCAAAGACTTTTTAAAAACCTTGCCCTGACCTCGTTTTGTCTGCTCTACAAAAACGTAGTAACATATCCGCGGACGACATGCTGTACACCGAGACCGACCTGGAAGAGAGCATGGACAAGATCGAAACCATCAACTTCCACGAAGTGAAGGAGGTGGCGGGAATCAAGTTTTGGTGCTACCACGCGGGCCACGTTCTCGGAGCGGCCATGTTCATGATTGAGATCGCAGGCGTGAAGGTACTCCCTGGCCCTGTCCCCCCCACCCTCCCCCACCCCCAGAAATCCGTGCAGAGCTGCCGCCCCCAGGTGGTGGTTGCTGAAGAGCGTTCCCGAGGACTCGCAGTGTGTCCAAACCATGGAACCTGAGATAAAATTAAGTCCGTGCCTTTTCCGCTTCAGCGTCAGAGTTCATTACCCACCCCAGACAGTGCTTCCTGCGAGAAGCGGGAGGACAGAGTGAAACCAGCCTCTGAGCGTGGCCTCAGCTCCTCGGGACGTCCTGGGAAACGGCCTGGGAGGCGCTGTGTGTCCTTAACCCAGCAGCACCTGCCCTTGGTGTCGCCTGTGGTTCTAGGTTCCCACCCGGGCCCCGGGGGATGAAGGGCCGCTCAGACGGGCTCTGTGCGGCCGTCCTTCACGGAAAGACTAACAGCGATCTCCGACCTTGTGGAAACATGGGTGGCTAGATGGTGTCGAGACTGAAGTGAGAGCAGGAGTTCTTTCTTTAAAAAACAACATTTTTAATTGATTTCCGAGAGAAAAGGAGGGAGAGAGAAAGATAGAAACAGCAATGAGGATCACTGATTGGCTGCTTCCTGCACGCGCGCTCCCCTCACCCTTCCCCAATACTGGGGATCGAGTACACAACCTGGGCGTGTGCACTGACTGGGTTGATGCTCAACCATTGAGCCACACCAGCCGGGCTAGTAGTGGTTCTTAACTCTGGTTGCACATGAAAATGACTTTGGGAACTTTTGAAAAATACCCATTGAGTGAACATGGTGTAGTCTCACCCCCACTCTTTTTTTTTTTTTTTCTAGGTGATGTTTATGTGCAGCCAGAGTTGAGAATCGATGTTCTAGTGTAATATTGTCCTCAATTTTCAGCAGCTGCTCATATAGTATTCAAAATTTTTACACATTGAGTTGTCCTATATGTTTCTAAATCATTCTTTTTATTTTTTTGTTGTTCAAAGGCACTGAAAATAGCACAAATGCAGATCTAAGTTCTCATTTGAAAGTTGATGCACACCCTCCGATGATTTTTACCTCCCATTTTTTATGGTTTCCATACTCCTCAGTGGACTTCTCTCCTCCTCCTGCCCTTTTTCTCTAAGATGTTCGGAGCACTTCTCAAGTTTACTAAGATCCGGGTTCCCCTGAGGCAGGATTCTGGGAGTAATCCTTCCCATTAGTTAGACTCACTGATTGCAGTGCTGGATGGTCTACGGCCAACTCAGGGAGACACAGCATCGCACCTCAGTTTCATCCCCTGTGGCTGTTCTCCTGTTTATTTTCACTCTCTGGTTTTATGAGCTGAATGTATTAGTAAAATGAACCCTTCCAATATCCTAACCTTCCAGCTTTATCTTTTTTCACAGCTCCTGTATACAGGCGACTTCTCACGACAAGAAGATAGACACTTAATGGCAGCTGAAATTCCAAATATCAAACCTGATATTCTTATCATCGTAAGTGTTAGTACATGGGATTGTGGTCTGGATAATAAGCAGAATTTTTTCTAGTGGGGAAAAATATCGCAACCTAATCTTTATAACATGTGGTTGGAAACAAATGTATCTTTTTTGGTTCAGTATTTCGCTTTCTGACCTCTCTTTGTAGTGCAGTTCCACTTTCCTGCTGCTAAATATATCAGCTCTACAGTCAGGGCTACGAGGATACCGCCTAACTGTTTTGTCTAGTGAATTACCCTACGTTGTTAGACAGCTTCCTGATTCCATTTTATAAAGGGTTTTTACCACCCGCCAGGTCTCAGTTCTAACCTTCTTACCTATTCTTCCAAATCGTGTTATAACATACACGCCCACGTAGATAGCATGTTAGCGGAGAGATGAATCACGCTGCCTCGGATCTCTCGGTGCTTAGCTTCTGTAGCCTTTGGAACCGCCCGTCTGGTCTCACCCATTGTCCGCTGTGTCACGCAGGAATCGACGTACGGGACGCACATCCACGAGAAGCGGGAGGAGCGGGAAGCGCGGTTCTGCAACACGGTCCACGACATCGTGAACAGGGGCGGCCGCGGCCTCATCCCCGTCTTCGCCCTCGGGAGGGCTCAGGAGCTGCTCCTGATTTTAGGTGCGTCTCGTCCTTCCGCTTTGGGAGAGTCTCAGAGCCTCAGACAGGTTATTCTGCTTTGCTGGGCTTCCGGTTCTGCATCTAGAAGTAGGGGTTGGGGCCAGGGTTAGGGTTAGGGTTGTGGTTGGGGTTGTTGTTAGGGTTAGGGTTAGGGTTAGGGTTAGGGTTAGGGTTGGGATTAGGTTAGGGCTAGGGCTAGGGTTAAGGTTAGGCTTGGGTTAGGGTTAGGGTTAGGGTTTGAGTTAGGGTTAGTGTTAGGGTTAGGGTTAGGGTTGTGGTTGGGGTTGTTGTTAGGGTTAGGGTTAGGGTAGAGTGACTGGCGCTCCTGCGAGCGTAAGTGGCTTGCCTTTCTGGTTGCCATCAGCCTCAGAAGGCAAGAATGTGCTGCCCTTTGACCCGCCAGTTCCACTTCTGGGAAGCAAATGAGATGCACAGAAGACATGTCAGTAAGGGTATCATCATTTCAGTATTTTTAAAGGAATATGTCAGTCAATACCACATCACAGAAAAAAAGTCATGTTACGTGTATTCACATACATTAAGGGGACCGAAAAACAGAGATCAGCCTGGCTCGGCGATTGAGCATCAACCTGTGAACCAGGAGGTCATGGTTCAATTCCTGGTCAGTCTCATGGTCAGACCACATGCCCAGGTTGCAAGCTCAATCCCCAATACGGGGTGTGCAGGGGGCAGCCAATCGATGATTCTCTCACCAGTGTTTCTGTTTCTCTCTCCCTCTCCCTTCCAATCAATCAAAAAATTTTTAAGAGGTAGTTTTCTAAAAATAACAATAGGATTCAAAACAGTATGTACTCCGACCCTAGGGAGCTATAAATTACACAAATGACTAGAAAGGTTAACTCTGGAGAGTGAGTTGTCTGCTTTTCTCCGTTTTCCTCCTGAGCGTGTGTGGCTGCGGTACGGGGAACAGTGAGTCGCTGTGGGGCGTGTGTGGGTTTGATGATCCGTCAAAGCCAGACACCCCGTGGCTCTCTCTCCGGGGAGCGCAGTCCTCAGCGCCAGCGATGCGAGCCTGGGTGCCCGCAGCGTCCTGCGTGAGCTGCAAGCCATTGCGTCTGAGCGAGGGAGACAGGCTGATGCTTCTGGACCTCTTTACCGCATGCTGACATGATGTCACTACTTCTCGTCTGAATTTTTTAGTTAATCGTCCGCATCACTTACCGCTTGGACCGTCTGCCCCACGTAACACAATGAATGACACTTATTTGGTAACCTCCTCCAGATGAGTACTGGCAGAACCACCCGGAGCTCCACGACATTCCCATCTACTACGCGTCGTCTTTGGCCAAGAAGTGCATGGCCGTGTACCAGACGTACGTGAACGCCATGAACGACAAGATCCGCAAGCAGATCAACATCAATAACCCCTTCGTCTTCAAGCACATCAGCAACCTCAAGGTGAGAGTGTGTGGAGGGCGGCCTGGCCTGCCTTCTGGCCTTGTCCCCCCACGTCCTCCCTTTCCCGGCAGCCACCGCTGTCCCGATGGATCAGGAACTCGGCAGTGGGCGTTCTTTTTGCCCCGGCCCCAAGCCCCCATGCCTGGTCCCTGTTTACTGGTGCTGAATAACTCGGCTCTCTTTGTTGTAGAAATCCAAAGTCCTGATGAGAAAAACACCTTTGTGTTATGTATTAAGTCTTTCTGTTCTTTCTCAAACCTAATCGTCTTTTTGATGATTAGCATTATAAATTCCATCTGTGAACATTTTCATGTTTACTTTTCTAGAGCCTTCAACAAAATCTGATTTTCTTTCGTTAGAATGTATATCTTGTTTCATCCACACTGATGCTCTAGTCATAAAATGACACCCCACAGCATTCCGATGATAAGTGGCCTTCCAGTGATAGATAAGCTAATTGTTCATAAGTCCTTGTGTTTTAGGTTAGTGTTCGAGTCATTAGAGCCAGGTTTTCCCTGGAAACTGTTCATGTTTTGGTGAGGTTTCTAGGCCAGCTCAAAATATCCGTGAGGCCTGAGAGGGGGGGGCGCTGAGGCCGTGGGGAGTCCTTCAGAGTCTATTCTGGGGGAACGCCGTCCATTGGCTCTTCTCGCACGGTCTGCCTCCTCGCCGGGCGCTGAAAGTGGTCCTGGTCGGCCCTTCCGCTGCCAGAGCAGGTTTCGAAGGTCCCTGTGAACTACGTGCTTCCGTTCCCAGTCCGAACCGTTGGGAACCTGGAAATCGGACTCCCTGCTTACTAGTCTCATCAAGACCCTTTCACTCGTGGGCTGACCGTTCTTGCCTGTCTGTTACTGATAAAAACAAGGACAGCGTGGGCGAAGCTGGCGTTGAGCTGCTCTCTCCTCCCTTCTCGCAGAGCATGGACCACTTCGACGACATCGGGCCCAGCGTGGTGATGGCCTCGCCGGGCATGATGCAGAGCGGGCTGTCCCGGGAGCTCTTCGAGAGCTGGTGCACGGACAAGAGGAACGGCGTCATCATCGCGGGCTACTGCGTGGAAGGCACCCTGGCCAAGGTCAGTCGCTGCCGGGCGCACCGCCGAGGGGCCGGCCCGCCAGGCTCTGCCCTGAACGCTGCTTCCGTGCAGGGTTCGCTGGTGTTAAAGGAGGTGGGGCTGGGTAGCCGGAGCTGGGGCTGGGTAGCCAGAGCTGGGCGTGGGGTTGAGAACTACTGCAGGCGCGCGCTGAGCGGCAGGACCTGATCCCCAGGCGGTTGGCGGGGCACTGAAGTTCCAGGAGCACCGGCAGCTGCAGGAAAAAGAGCGGAGAGGGACCCGTTGGGGACAAACAGGGGTGCCTGTAGCTGACGGAGACGAGGCTCACTGCCAGGGGCTCTCCTGGCAGCTGTCAGGGTGGGGCTGGTGGCCGTCTTCCCGTGGCCGTGAACTGACTGCTGGGAGCGCTCAGGGAGGAGCCAGCCAGGGCAGGGCTTCGAAGGCAGAGCATCCGGGCATCTTGTTCTCGTGTCTCCTCTCCTCGTTACCTTCCACTTTAGTTTCTAAGCACATTGGTTCCGGCGTGGGAAGTGGAAAACTCGCCGCCTCTAACTGGGTGGTTTATTTTGTGTTTCTTTGTCTCTGCTTCTCACAGCACATCATGTCGGAACCCGAGGAGATCACGACCATGTCAGGACAGAAGCTGCCGCTGAAGATGTCCGTGGACTACATCTCCTTCTCCGCGCACACGGACTACCAGCAGACCAGCGAGTTCATCCGCGCCTTGAAGCCGCCTCACGTGGTTAGTCCGCATTTCACATAGCGCGCGCGGTTCAGGGGGAAGCATGGCCACTCGAAGCAGCTGGTTCTCCCGGGAGCCCCGCCTTCTGTTCGCGCAGCCCTGTAAGCAGAGCTGCCCGCACCCTGCACCCCTCCTCCCAGCCCCCCTTTGAGGTAGGCAAGCTCAGCACCTTTTTTAAAATATATATATTTTTTTGTTGATTTCAGAGAGGAAGGGAAAGGGAGAGAAAGATAGAAGCATCAATGATGAGAGAGAATCATTAATTGGCTGCCTCCTGCATGCCCCTCACTGGGGATCGAACCCACAACCCGGGCATGTGCCCTTGACCGGAATTGGACTTGGGACCCTTCAGTTCATAGGCCGACACGCTATCCACTGAGCCAGAGCAGCGAGGGCAAGCTGTCACTTTAATTTCCCACGACCTGGGCACCCGTTCAGACTGACCAACCCCAAACCCACTGTTCTCTCTGTTGCTTTCTGCTGCCTCCCCAGTAACAAGAGGGCGGGTTTGTGTGCAGTAACATCTCTCCACTGGATAGGTTTAACTGACCCACATTCACAGACAGGCTGTCGTTAAATCTGGACTAAGGATTCTTTCCGTGCTCCTTCAAATGTCTTTCCTGTAGATCTTAGTCCACGGAGAACAGAACGAAATGGCCCGATTGAAAGCAGCCCTGATTCGAGAATATGAAGATAACGACGAAGTTCACATAGAGGTTCATAACCCGCGGAACACAGAAGCAGTGACCTTGAACTTCAGAGGGGAGAAACTAGCCAAGGTCATGGGCTTTTTAGCAGACAAGAAGCCAGAACAAGGCCAGCGGGTCTCAGGAATTCTTGTTAAGAGAAACTTTAATTACCACATACTTTCTCCTTGTGACCTCTCCAGTAAGTGCACTGTTAAATGTCAGATATAACCTGATTTTAGCATTCAGAGGAAAAAGGCTGCGAAACTTCTCTTCCCTGGTGGCCACATGTTAAAGAACAGCCAGACGATGAAAGAGCAATAGGTGAAAGGTCACAATCCAGCTCGTTTTCCGGGGGAAATAAGAATCTCCCGAGTGGCTGACATTTCAGTTCTTTGTGAAGCAGCTCTTTTCTCTGTTGGAACCTCGGTTCGCCTCGAAGGTGCCGTGGCTCCTCTGACGTGGCCAGGCTGTCCTCCCTTCACGGTGGAGCACGTGGTTTTCTCTCCTGAAGGCGGGTGGCCCCCACGCAGGCACTGGTTTTATGGCCTGTAGTTTTGTGTGGCTTCAGGCCTGCGTGGCCTGGGCCTGGGCCTGTGCCAATGCGAAGCCAGCGTGGCCTTCGCAGTCAGTGTGTTGCTATGTCCATGTGAAGAGCTGACCGTAGACTTGCGTGAACTCTGGTCGCCAATGCAGGGACGAGGGCGGCAGCTGTGCGCGGGCGGGCGGGCCAGCTTGCCGGCTGTCGGTCGTCCCTCCTACGGCATTCGGGCACTCTGGCCCCGCGCCTGGCCCCGTGCTGGCGCAGGAGGGCCAAGGTGCAGGCAGAAGCACAGCCCCGCCCCAGAAGCGCCGCCTGAGGAGAGATTCCCAGTGTCCGTCTGTGAGGCCGAGGGGTCCGGTCAGCGTGTGGGCAGCCAGTGGGCCCTGGTGTTGGGAAAGGCTCTGCCCGTCAGGCGCCTGGGTGCCAGGAGGTGCCAAGCCCGAGAGATGGCGACCAGCTGGTCTGCTGGCTGGAGACTTGGAGGGACCGGATGTGTTCAGGATGGGGTGCTCTCTCAGGGCTGGAGCTTCAACGTTCGGGGGTTAACAGGGCTTAGGGAAGTGGGGTGGGGACGAGCTAAGGAGCGCCTTGTAGCTTGGAATGAGCTCTCGGTTGCTTTACGTCTCTACTCCTGGATGTTTGCACATTGTATGTTGTGGGACTAGTATTGTTTCTTTCCTTTTTTTTTTCTTTTTTTTGAGGCACTGCTGGGATCCGAACTAGTATTGTTCCTTAATGCGTATTTATTCTCCTTTCCTCTGCAGATTACACTGACCTGGCCATGAGCACTGTGAAGCAGACCCAAGCCATTCCCTATACCGGTCCCTTTAACTTACTCTTTTACCAGCTGCAGAAACTGACAGGTGTGTATTGATTGGCCATCACTTGTTTTTTGTTTTCTAAAGGAATGATATATCTAGGAAAGGATATGGCTTCATTTTGGTAACTGTCTCAGATTAGCACAAATTTTATTTTTGCTTCATCGTACCACATTTAGGTGAAGCTTACAAATTTACTCATTACTCATCGATTTTTAAAATCCCATTATACCTTTTATCCTCAGTCCACTTAAAGTTTTAAAAATATCAGCAGTCTTTGCTCCTTGGGTTTAAAATCTACTTTAGTTTACTTACCCAAATCTTTTTTTTTAAATATATTTTATTGATTTCTTTATAGAGAGGAAGGGAGAGGGATAGAGAGTTAGAAACATCAATGAGAGAGAAACATTGATCAGCTGCCTCCTGCACATCCCCTACTGGGGATGTGCCCGCAACCAAGGTCCATGCCCTTGACCAGAATCGAACCTGGGTCCTTCAGTCCTCAGGCCGACACTCTAGCCACTGAGCCAAACCGGTTCTGGCTACTTACCCAAATCTCATCTGTTTCTTTGTCCAGTGACAGTCTTTCTTGCTCCTCTAGTACCTGTACACAGCAGGTCATGTAGGAGCACGTGGCCACTGGGCAGAGGCCAGTGAGAGAGGAAAACCTGTTTACTGTTGGACCTTTATCAGCGAGGGGCTGCGTGGCAGCAGCAAGGGGCAGTGACAAAGTTAAAGGAAAGAGACGCTCATCGGAAGGACACTTCCGGTTATCAGTTCCTCAGCCCTCAGCCAGTGCTGCCGTAGGGGAAAGCAGTGGAAACCCTTTCTCACCCCGGGGGTCTCATCTTAGCGATAGAATTGCCCTGTGGGGTGAGTGACCCTGTGAAGACAGAGGGGGAGGGGCTGTCGGGGTTGATGAGCCTCGTGGTGAATGTTAAGATGCTAGTGGCTCATCCCTGCATAAAAATAGAAGTGTGACCGTCACCACCGTTTCCTGTTGATGAAATACTAATGTCCGAGGCAGATCCATTCTCGTTGTAAGGGCTTTTATAATGCATACTGAGATCTCTTAGTTACTGTGAGCAAGTTAATATAGAACTCACTTAGCTGTTTAAGTCTGACTACATAAATACACGATTAATTTTTTTTTTTATTATGTAGCTGTCTCTGTAAACAAATGAATAATTATGCCTCTGGCAGATGATTAGGAAATGATGTCCTTCTTCTCATTCTTTCTTTCAGGTGATGTAGAAGAATTAGAAATTCAAGAAAAACCTGCTTTGAAAGTGTTCAAAAATATTACTGTAATACAGGAACCAGGAATGGTGGTGTTAGAAGTAAGATGAGATTGTTTACCCAAACACGGAGGAAAAGGTTTTAAGCAATCCCATGTGGAGACCTGATGTGGGGTGGGGAACTCGCAGTCCTGTCTACGGCTCATGTACTGGAACTGTACAACCGAAACCTCTATAATCTCATTAACCTCTGCCCTCCCTCCCCATAAACTCAATTTTAGGAAAAGAGTTTACATGTAACTGTAGAGAAATTACCTTCCCCAGCAGGAAGAAATTATTGAAGAGGATAGCTTTCTTAACAAGATCAGCTTTAAATACTACACAGCGAGGCGTTGTCTGTGTAACAAAAATTAGCAACCAATCAAAGCTTGATTAGTGTGTGTGATGAGTAGAGAGAAATCTCTGGAATGATGAAGTTGGAGCTGATTTTACAGTATCCCAGGCTGTCTTCAATCTACCAAAAGGTCTTAACATTCTCAAGATAGAAGTCTCATTCTGTTACATTAACACTTGTCATGCACACAGCTCCAGAGAGTGGAGCTTTGAACACTCAAGTACGAAACATGGACATGACCCACGTCCTCAGAGGCAAGCAGTCATGATTTAGGTAAAGGTGGTTCCCCCTGGCAGCATTTTAAGTTCCTGCTGGTAGGATCGGGAACCCAGACAGCAGATGAAGCTGATGGTTGGTTTTGATAGGTTGGCGTCTAAGGCCAGGGCGGTTCTTTTTAAAATGAATCCCAGAGTGACATAGGGGCCCCTGTTGGTTTCCCTGTCGCAGCGTTGTAGGTAATAGTTTGCACGTTTTCCAGCTGCAAGGTCACATATTACTTTCAATAAGTTAAAAAGGGTCTGTCCCTGGCCGCCTGCAGTTCTGGGATGGAAGGTTGGCCCAGCTGTGCCCTGCTAACCCTGCCTTTCGCTCCGCAGTGGCTCGCGAACCCTGCCAACGACATGTATGCAGACACCGTGACCACCGTGGTCCTCGAGGTGCAGTCAAACCCGAAGATCAGGAAAGGTACAGAGTTCCCCGTGGTCTTTCCGTGACCCGTCGCTTCCTCAGCCAGTCCTTTCCCTCCGTAGTGTTCTGAGCTCAGGGCAGGAAGGAGAGGGCTAAGTTGCTTGAACTTCCTGGTTTTCTCATCCCTGTAACCTTGCCAGCACTAAATACACGCATAACAGTGCACGGCACATCTCAGACACGGTCTGAGTGTCGGTGGGAATCGGCACGGAGGATGCGGACACAGCTCTTGCTTCTCTCCCAGGCGCGGTCCAGAAGGCGTCTAAGAAGCTGGAGATGCACGTGTACAGCAAGAGGTTGGAGGTCATGCTCCAGTGAGTGGGCTCTCGCCTCGGGCAGGGGGGGTGGGTCGGACCCAGGCTCAGAAGCCCCCTGTGGAATTCGGGGTCGGCTCCCGTGCCGAGAACACGGCGGTTCTGCTGCCGAGGAATAGCCAGGTGCCCCCTCTGCCGGGCGGACGGGCACATGGCACAGCTCTTCCCTTAAAGCCAGGCTCCAGGCGCGGGTGCTGACCTTTCTACCACCTTCCACCGGGTCCCTTCCCAGCCTGTCCCTCCCGCCCCCACCCCACACCCACACCCACCTCCACCCACACACTGAGTGTTAGAAACAGGAACACGCACCACGCCAGGCTCACAGCCACCTCAGAGCTGAGAGAAAGTACATGTGTGTCCGTCAGCTGTCACACCATGTCCATCAGCTGTCATGCCATTCCATTGCTGCGTCCGTAGGGCTTGTGGGATAGATGCACTGGCTGCTCTCACCCAAACCACCGCTGTTGCTTGCAGTGACACCTTTCTCTCCTTTGGAAGGTGTTTCTGCTGTTCAAACGTAGTGTTTCTCCTCGGTGCTCTCCTGGTTGCACTTATGCAAAGGAACTTGGTAACATTAACTGCTGGCCGTCACGCAGCCAGTGGGCCGCCTCACACCCCCACTCCACACACACACACACACACACACACACACACACACGTGCCAGCGGAACACCTGTGGGCAGTGCTGACAGGGCTGGCCGGGCTCGGGTTTGCAGACTTACTGACTCCTCACCTGACCCACCTGCCGGTCGGCCTGCTATTTGCAAACCTGTGTGACCCACGGGAACAAATGTGGCCGATGGTGACGGCTGGCTCCAGGGCACCGGCAGTGTCTGACTGCGCCTCAGAGGAGGCGCCCAGAGGTGACTAAGAGGAGCAGCCAGTGGGCTGGGAGCCACTGCAGCCGAGAGGCAGGGGTCTGGATCCCCGCTCCACTGCGCACCGGCCGGGGCTGTAGGCAGTCACCTGAACACGCCCTGCAAACCCCCGTGTGGAAAGGGGCTTCTCACCAGCATGCTTTTTTTTTGTTTTGTTTTAATATATTCTATTGATATTCCACAGAGAGGAAGGGAGAGGGATAGAGAGTTAGAAACATCGATGAGAGAGAAACATCAATGAGCTGCCTCCTGCAAACCCCGCACTAGGGTATATGCCCTTGACCATCATTGAATCCAAGACCTGAAGTCCACAGGCCAACGCTCTATCCACTGAGCCAAACCGGTTAGGGTTCACCAGCATTCTTCCACGTTGAGGTCATGTATGTAAGTGCCTAGCACAGTGCCTGCTGGAATAGAGCATTCGTAATGAGTGGTAGCTCTGAGTTTTACCTGTGTTAGAACATGAATGAAATCTAGGAGGTAACTAATGAATGAGTGTATCTCAGGATTGTAGATGTTAAGTATTCTACATCCACAATGCGCCCAGCCTCAGTTTCATTCCCCCAGCTCTATGGAACTGCTGCACGTGTTATCAATGCATCTCCCTAACGCTTTGCTGTTGCCTCAGGGACATATTCGGAGAAGAATGCGTGAGCGTGAAAGACGGCTCCGTGCTCAGTGTCACCGTGGACGGGAAGACTGCGAACGTGAACTTGGAGACCCGGGTATGAGCTGCTCCTATGTCTCAAGACAGTTAGGAAATAAAGTGAAGGCAAATCATCTGTGACCCCACATCTAACAGAGTAATCTGACCCCACCCCTAACAGAGTAACCTGTGATTCCCACATCTAACAGAGTAATCTGACCTTATGCCTAACAGAGTAACCTGTGATCCCACACATTTCCTCCCAGTTTCTTCCTATTTTTTAATTTTTACAAGTTGTGTTTGTTATTCTACAAGGGTGAGGCAAATGTAGGTGTGCAGCTCTGTTTCTCTGTCCCATATTCCTACCCACACCCTGCCTTCGCCCCCCATAGCAGAAGTTGTCCATCCTTGCTTTTCCTCCCGTTGTCAGTGTTTCCAAGGCACCCGTCCGGGTGTAGGTCTTGCATGGCTCCCGCTGGCCTGGCACCTGCCCCCCCTCAGCGGCTCCTAGCTTGGCACCATAACCTGTATGTATAGCTAAAGTCCAGAAGGCTATACACTGAAACATTAACAGAATTAAGGGTGTTTTTCTTTCCTCCGTTTCTACACGAGGAGTAGTTATGGAAGGATGAATATTTAAACAGCATAGAGTGAGTATTCCACAGTTGAAAAGTAACCAGATTATTACGAGTCTCATGCCCGCCCGCAGGCTGCAGTGCGGGACCTGGGTGTGCAGGGCTGGGTGCCCCCTCCCTCCGCCCGGGATGAGTGTTCTAGAAGAGCAGTCACTGACTCCTGGGTAACACTGCCTGTGCTTCCCCCGCAGACCGTCGAGTGTGAGGAGGGGAGCGAAGATGACGAGTCTCTCCGGGAGATGGTGGAGCTGGCCGCTCAGAGGCTGTACGAGGCGCTCACGCCGGTGCACTGAGACCGCCCGCCTGGATGTGCGGGAACCTCTGTTACTGAAAGGAACACATTCCTCTCTCGAGCGGCCTGTTTACTTCGGGCGGCAGACAGCTTTTATTCCGGTGGTTCGCACCCCATAAACGACCAGCAGTCTGTCCGTGGCTTTAGAACTGCTGAATAAACCGTTTAGGATTTATTGATTCCACTTCTAGGCACCGATACAGCTCCTGATAAACTTTAAAAATCTGCTCACAGCGCCCTGGCCAGGCGGATAAGAGCCCCCGCTGTTTGGAGCAACGTCCTTTGCACCAAAACGTTGCGACTCCATTCCGGTCAGGGCACACCCCCAGGTTGCAGGTTCGATCCCCAGTCAGGATGCATACAGGAGGCAATTGATCGGTATTCTCCCTTCCTCTCTGTTTAAAATCAATAAACACGTCCTCAGGCCAGGGTTTTTCATTAAGTCTGTTCATAGCAACTGAACCAGAGTGTCCTACTATACGTTTTAAGAAAATACACAGTAACTTCTATTTTCATATTGATAGTCTGAATTTGAGTTAATTTTTTGAGCCCCTTTTCTATCTCTTCCCTCCTGATCCTCTTGCCAAGTTCCTTAATTTCTACATTTGTAAAATTACAACTTTGGGGGTTCGGTGATATTTCCTTTGTTTAATAGCTATGGATTCAATAGATTGTACTTTTTCTGTCTCAAGTTTAAGGGTTTTGAGGGGACAGTGAATTGCTTCGTATGTAAGTTGACGGTCCAGTTTCCTGAGGTACACAATTCCGACTTCCAAATGGCACAGGCCTGTCTGCTGCTGCTGAGGGCGGTCAGCCTGCCCGGCTAACTTGGCATCTCATCAGTGAAAAGGCGTCTGTTCCCTCTGCAGGGGACACGCTGTGCATGAGTCGCTCCCCCCGCCCAGCAGCCTGGCTGAGGATGTCGGCTTTCTAGCCACTGAGCTCCATCAGCGCTGTCAGGCCTCACCTGGTGACTTACAACCTGTCACCGTTGACCGCCACTCCCTGGGCTTTGGTAACAGGCTTCACTGAGTAAATCTTGTTACGTGAATGAGATACATTTATTTCTGTCATGTGGCCAACTTAGTCTTTGGCCCAAACCATAGGTCTAAGGGTCATCTGAGATTTTTTTTTAATTAGAGTTAGCCCTAGCTGGTTTTGCTGAGTGGCTAGAGCGTCAGCCTGCGGACTGCAAGGTTCCGGGTTCAGTTCCAATCGGGCGCAGGCCTAGGTTGTGGGCTGAGTCTCCAGTAGGGGATGTGCAGGATCCAGCCCATCTATGATTCTCATCATTGATGTTTCTCCCTCTCCCTCTCTGAAATTATAATTTTAAAAATAATACATTCTATTGACTTTAAAGGGAGAGAGAAATATCAATCAGTTGCCTCCTGTAAGCACCCAGACTGGGGATCAAACCCCAAACCTGGGCATGTCCCTTGAATGGGGATCGAACTGGTAACCTCTCACTCCGTGCTCTCAACCAACTGAGCTGCTGGCCAGGCTGTTCTGATGTTTAAGCTACAGAACACACATGTGTAATGTCTTACTGAACATATGCACAGCAAGAAGGGCGTGTCTTTCCCCGCCCTTCCAGGGTAACCATTCAGAGGTAAGAATTCTAAGCTGCTCTTGAAAGTGCCCATCTTCGCTCCAGGGCGGCTCCTGGAGTCCAGGTCATCGTCTCCCCACCCTCCTGCTGCAGCCTGACCCCCACCTGCAGGCTCAGCTTGGACCCCGAGGGAGCATCAGCTTGTGCTGGAGGAGGGCTGCCTTCCATGTGGGAAACGTGCAGCATCGGGCCCAGGAAAGCAGGCACAGCGACCGTGTCTGAGATGCAGGCCGCTGCGGGCGCTCAGGCTTCCCGGTGATCGGATGCAGCCCACGCGCCTGGCCCGGCCGCACCAGGAGGCCCCGGGAGCGAGTGGCCCTCAGCGCGTGTTTGGAAGCTCCCCCAGTTCCAGCTGAAGCCCGGAAACTCCCAGCCTCCAGATGGGGTCGCGCTCTGTGTCCCCCCAGCTGCCTCTCCGGGACACCCCGCATCCACCTCGGGGCCGCGTGAAAGGTATGTCAGCCTCCCCGCACGCACTGCGCCCGGCCCTCTGGCTCCTCTGGCTCCCCACTGACGTGCATTTCAGGACAACCCGGCTCGCTGTTGTGCCGTCACATGCGCTGCGGGGCTGAGGTGACGGCTCCTGGAACAGGGTCCCCCCTCCCTCGCCGGCTCTCCTGGGCCCCTGGGTCCAAGCCTCAGCAGGAGCCCTGCCCAGTCAGTCCCTTTAGCCCACTCCCCGCTCTTGGTGTGGGCACCCGGGGTCTGCACATCCCGCGTCTCCCCACACCCTCACCTCCCACCGGCCTCCCTCAACACCTCCCCACACCCTCACCTCCCACCGGCCTCCCTCAACACCTCCCCACACCCTCACCTCCCACCGGCCACCTTCAGCACAAGCCGCTCCGTCCACGGACTTTCCCTGCCTCCGTGGCCCAGCACCCCCACCCACACCTGCTCCTCGCAGCCCCTTCCCGCGCGTTCTCAGTGGAGCCCCATCTCCCCCCGCCAAGCCCCGTGCCCCGCCCTGACAGGTCACTGTGTTCCGTTAGCCTC
>PVJN01039353.1:0-19861 GCA_004026805.1 Lasiurus borealis
AAAATTATAGTGATGGTTTAATATATCCATACATTGACCTATACACTTTAAATAGCTAATTTTATGTGAGTATCTATACTAATAAAAGGGTAATATGCAAATTGGTCAGGATGCCCTCAACAGTAACAACCAAACAGCAGGTTGCAGGGGGCAACAAGGCCAGCAGAGGGGGTTAGTGAGGGATGATCAAATGACTGAATAGTAGGCTGCGTGGGGCAACCAGGCTGGTGGGGGAGAGGCAATAAGAGGTGATCAGGCAGCCAGAGGGGGCAGTTGGGAGTAACCAGGCCTGGGGGGGGGAGGGGGAGTTAGAAGCAACCAGGCAGACATGCAGGTGTGTAGTTAGGAGCCAGCAGTTCCAGAATTATGAGAGGGATATCCGACTGCCAGTTTAGGCTCGATCCCCGGGACATCCCCGAGGGGACTGGAAAGGGTGCAGGCTGGTCTGAGGGAATCTCGTGTACTACTCCTCTAGTATCATAATAAAGCTGTTATAAAAAATTTAGATGATAAAAGGTGGCCCTTTTTCATATTGACATACCACAGTCAATAACTTTTGTGCAGAAAGTGATAATAGTAAATGTCTAAATAATGTAAAATCTGGAAAAATAAGATGAGGGAAACTGTACTTACTTGACATTACATTTAAAGAAAGAGAATACATTAAGTCCTTACTTTTGTCATTGGTAGTATCTGAGACTTTAAGTGAAACACATAAAACAAAATTAATTTTGCCATAGGCTACTTAATATAAACAAGAGTTAAGTTCTTACTGCATCTCACTAATGGTATAATGAAACAATAGTGAATAAAACAATGTTATCTGAGGATGTGCTGTACATGTAATTTCTGTTAAAAAAAAAGAGCTTTAACTTACTTTATTGACTATATACTTTAGTGATAGAAGGTGTTTTAGTAATTTTTAATGCTTATCTATAGTTAGTCTAGCTGAATATATCATGCAAATCTAATCCAGAAAATAAGATATTCCCAGAGATTTGGAAATATATAATGTCCCTCTAATATCTAGAGTCACATCCAGCTTGGAGTAGATATGAACACTGAGAGATAATCTCCCTTTAATGTATTCAAACATTGTCCCAATAGAGCCATAAAGCCAGCATAAAATACTGAAATTTATGAGTTCAATATTATGACTTGCTAGGGATACACCTAAACCTTGTATTTTTTGTCTTGAATGCAAGATAAAAAATGAACTTGAATGCTTTCTTGCAAAGGACAGATGGCTTAACTTTGACTCATTGGGGTATATTATGAAATAAATATGGTATTTCAGGAGTACTTAGATTCGATATGATTATTCACATCCAGCTGTGTGATGCAGGTTTGATATTTTAAAGCAAAATTGTAAAATGGAAATAAATTTATTTCTCACATGGAGAACAAAAGTATATATGAAGCAAATATTAACTTGTTTTAGGAGTCAGAACAGAAGGCTAGGTTGTGCAGGGACTTGGAGACTATAATAAGGATTCCTAGATCTATGACACATAATCTCTTTTGAGAGACCTGAACCAAGATTCTTTTTTAAGATTTTGGTGCATATCTCTACTGTCATTATTTAATGTCCAAAATTGTTTACTTCTTTATACTGAGTACTTTATATCAGGAGATTTCTTCATAGAAGAAAATTTAGATAATTTTGGCTAATGAAAACTAATAATTAGCCCTGACTGGTTTGGCTCAGTGGATAAGAGCGTTGGCCTGCAGACTGAAGGGTCCCACGTTCAATTCCAGTCAGGGGCATATACCTTGGTTGTGGGCGCATCTCCAGTGAGAGGTGTGCAGGAGGCAGCTGATCGATGTTTCTCTCTCATCAATGTTTCTAGCTCTCTATCCCTCTCCCTTCTTCTCTCTAAAAAATTAATAAAATGTATTTAAAAACAAAACTAATAATTATTTTCACTGATAACACTGGTATGCTACATGGTTAAACATAAAATATTATCAAAATTTTTGCAAAATAATAGTACTTGGAGATTCCTTTCTGTATCCTGGCAATCCACATCTATTTTCACAAATAAAGTCACCACTTAAACATAACTGATTTCATTTGGATATTTTCAGGGTGATTATTAGGAGAGACAAAATGAGACCTGAAAGTAGAATTTGACAGCAGGGCTCAGAAAATGGTGAAGTGTGTACTTTGCTGTGATTTCCATGCTTGCTTTCTGCTTCCCCTTGTCTCCCTTTATTACCTAAACTAGAGGCCCAGTGCACGAATTCATGCATTGGTGGAGTCCAGCCAGCCTGGCCCCAGTTGAGGTGGATCAGGAGGAGGTGGCGCCGGGAGGTTGCCCAATCAGGACCAGTTTGGCTTTGGGAAAGGGCTGCAGGAGGTTGGTCAGCCAGCCCCACCCCTTGATTGGGTTGGTTCACTGGCCACAGTGGGCATCATAGCAACCGGTCATTCTGCTCATTCACGGCATTCCAATCGCTGACTATATATATATATATATATATATATATATATATATATATATCCTCTCCCTTATGTCCATTTGAGACTTCATGCTGCCCTTTGTTTCTGTTTTGGAGAAGAATCTCTGATAAGGGAATTTACATTAAGATGCCAGCAACCTCAACCCACTGGTGTTGTTCAGTGGTTGAGTGTCTACTTATGAACCAGGAGATCAAGCTTCAGTTCCTGGTCAGGGCACGTGCCAGAGTTGCCGGCTTGCTCCCCAGTGTGGGGTGTGCAGGAGGCAGCTGATCTATGTTTCTCATCATTGGTGTTACTATCTCTCTCTCCCTCTCCCTTCCTCTCTGAAATAGGTAAAAATATATTACAAAAAAAGAAAAAGAAAAAGATGCCAGCAACCTGAAGTTATCCCTCCAGAAATCTTTTTTTTTAAATATATTTTATTGATTTTTTTACAGAGAGGAAGGGAAAGGGATAGAATTAGAAATACCAATCAGCTGCCTCCTGCACACTCCCTTCTAGGTATGTGCCCGCAACCAAGGTACATGCCCTTGACCAGAATCAAACCTGGGACCCTTCAGTTCGCAGGCCAGCATTCTATCCACTGAGCCAAACCAGTTAGGGCCAGAAATCTTTGTATGTTTGAAAAGCAGTCCCCTCCCAAGGAAAAAAATATGGCTTCAGACTTATATGGGGAGCATAGTTCAGGCAAAATCTTGGCATGTAAATTTCTGCTTAAGAAGTCAATTAGTTTGTTGCCCAGAATAATAAAAGAATCACAATTAAGCAATAAACCTAATTTTATGAACTGTTTATTTTGATATGTAAGCTGTTAAGTGCTTAAATAAGAAAATACCATGAAAGGGGCAAGAGAGGGGTGGGGGAAATCTATAATACTGTCAACAATAAATTAAAAGTAAAAATAAAAAAGAAAATACCATCAGCCTAGAAATGAATATATCACAGAGACAGGTTAAAAGTAGAAATAAAAAAGTCACCATGGTACATGGCAATGTTTTTCTTACACAAAGCAATCAAGAGCAGGTAAAGACTGGAAAAGAAACTTGTTTGTTATGTGAAGATTCTTCCCACTTACTTATGGGAAAGGAATTGAGGACAACGTTGAATTTTTAATGAAAATCAAAGTGGTAGAATCACAAGGTTTGGATCTGGGAAGGAAATAAATCAGGTTAGTGATATGCATTTTGCAGTCCATTATGTGAAGGGGTTTTATGCTCTGATTTCATTTTGAATGTTCACAATTACCAAAAAAGTTTGAACTTTTCTTCATATATTTGTGAGCCATTTCTGCTTTGCCTTAGCAAAATTTCTGGTTATTTCTGTTAACCATTTCTTTATTGTATTTTTCTTATTGAGTTACAGAAATTCTTTGTACATTTGAGATGAAATCTTTATTGGTAATGTGCATTGCATTGATCCTTTCCCAGGTTATGGGTTTTCTTTTTACTCTCTTAATGGCATCTTTTGATGAATAAAAGTTCTGAACTTGAATTTTTAGAATTCTGTTTTAAGAAATCTTTCCCCATCATAAGCTATAAGGATATTATCCAGTATTATCTTCTAAGAGTCTGATTGTATTTTTTTTCCTATTAGGTCTGTAATCTACTGTTTCTGAGTGTATTGTGTGAAGTAAGGGTGCTGTTCCTCACCCCATTCCCCATGGTTATACAATTGTCCCAGCACCATTTATTGCAAGGCCAATATTTCCTTGCTCATTTACAAGATTTGATAATCTCAGTTAAGCATAAAATATCCATATTTGGACTCTCAATTCTGCCCACTATTCTTCTTGCCTTTCACTGAGGAAATACTACATCATTTTAAATACCATAAATTAATTTTATTATGGGTAGGCCACGTTGCTTCACTTTATTCAACTTCTTCAAACAGATCTTGTTTATTTATTCATTTATCTTTAAACAACTCTTAAAAATATGTGTTTTTATTGATTTTTAGAGACAGAAGGAGGGAGAGGGAGAAAGAGATAGAAACATTGACTGGGTGCCTCTTATCCCTACTGGGGAACAAAACCTTAACCAGGGCACGTGCCCTGACCAGGAATCAAACTGGTGACCTCTTGGATCATGAGTTGACCTCAACCATTGAACCACATCAGCAGGATGGATCTTGGTAATTACTAACTTTTTCTCTTCCATTTAAATGTTAGGATATGTTTGTTTAAATTCAACTATAAAAAAGCACCCTGGGATACTGATGGAAATTATATTAAACTTACATATAGCCATTTGGGGGAAAGTGTCATCGTTACAATATTGAATCTTTCACCAACGAACATGGCATCTCTCAAATAGTGTAGGACTTTTTTAAAAAAGTCTTTATATAAAATTTTCTAATTTTATCTTAAAGATTTTATAACTATTCTTAATTTATTTCTAGGTACTTAATATTTATGATGCTGTTATAAATATTATGTTTTTCCTTTTTGAACCATTTGTTGATGGTTTATAGAAATACATTGTATCAATATTGATGTTAGCAACTTTGCTAAATTTTTAAAATTAATTCTAATAATTCAAGCATTACTTTTGTTTTTTTATGTGGATGACTATAGCACCTGCAAAATAATGGACTTTCTATTTCTTTTCATCTCTATTCCTTTTCTTTCTGCCTTTCTGCTTTGGTTAGGACATCCACTACACTAGTGAATGGAAAAAGTTGCTGTGGCTACCCTTGCCATTTCATTAATGCCAAGAGTAAGCTTTAACTGTTTTATGAATGAAAGTTGATGTTTTATTTTATACCTACCCATTGTAAATTTAGAAAATTATATTCTTAGTTTTCTAAGAGTTTTATTACAAATTAGAGGCCCGATGCATGAAATTGGTGCAAGAGTAGGCCTTCCTTCCCCCAGCTGCCAGCACCGTTTTCACTCTGGCACCTGGGACCGGGCTTCCCTCTGGCTGTTGGCAAGCACCCGGGACCCAGGCTTCCCTCGCAGCCGTGGCCTCGTCCAAATGTCATCCAGAATGACATCTGGTCTAATTAGCATGTTCTACTTTTATTATTATAGCTAAATGATGCTTTATCAAGTGCATTTTCTGCATTTATGGAGATAATCATATGATTTGTCTCCTTTATATCATTAAAATGGTAATTAGGCCTTGTATTCCTAGAGATAAACCTAATTTTGTGATTATCTACATTTTTAAAAACTGAATATGATTTGCTAATGGTTTGTTTAGGGTTTCTGCATTTCAATTCATGAATGATACTGGCTTGTAAATTTTTCCCTTTAATTTTTTCAACTATTATTTATGAATTACATGTAATCTTGACTGCTTGCTATGACTTCATAGATCCCTGTGGTTCTGTTCTTTTTTATTTTTAACCATTTTCCTTCTCTTCCTCAGACTGAATAATTTCCATTGGCCTGTCTTCATGTCTCTGACCCTTCCCTCTTTCATCTTCATTCTGCTATTAACTTTGTCCAGTGGAATTTTTATTTCAGATATTGAATTCTTCAGTTCTAGAATTTCCATTTTCTTCATTTTACAGTTTCTATTTCTCTGCTGAAATACTGTTCCTTCATTACAATCATATATTTTTTTTTTACCCCACTGAGCATAATTGCAATAGCTGCCTTAAAGTCTTTGATATTTCCAATATCTGGGTCATCTGGGATTGGACTTTCTCATTGTTGTTTCTCTTAAGAGTAGGTTGTATTTCCCTAATTCTTTGAAAGTCAAAAAGTTTGGATTGTATCCTGCTGTGGTAATCGTTATGTTGTCGATTCTGGAGTCTATTCTTTCATATTTCTCCAAAGAGTGTTGAAATTTTGTTTAAGCAGAGTTCTAATTGGTTAGCAGACTTAAACTACAAGCTCTGTCTTGCCTATAGTGGGTGGAGGCTTTAATCTCAGGTCAGATCTATTTTAGGGGAACTACTTACAGTCTGCCTTACGTATGTGTTGCTCAGGGGTTAGCATTGGGCAGAATTTATACGTAAGATTTTGGTATTCTCCTTCATAGGCTCTCTCTTTTTGAGGATTCTGTCTCACTCTCTTTTTACCCCAAGTTCTGTTCCTGCTCAGGACAGAAAGATGGCTGACTTTCCTTCAGAGTTGTAGCTGCTCACTAATGCCTCATCTGCAGTCTAACCCTAGAATCAAGCTGTAAAAACACCACCAAACACCAAACAAACAAAAAACAAACAGGAAATTCATTTCACATTGATCATGTCTTCCAAATTTTAACTTCTCTCCAAAATGTGCTGCCTTTTGTTCACTCTGAGGAGATCTCAGAGAGTTAGTTTTTATATTTTATCTGTTCCGAGTTTCCATCTATTAGGAGTTTACTCCTCTCTGCTGGAAAGAAACTTTTCCACATCCCTTGTTACCAAGTCATGTTTTAAGAAGAAATGTTAGCTAAAAAGACACTTAAAATATAGTGACAATTGCAAGAAGTAAGCCCTGGCATTACACATTCATTGGTGAGAGAGGAACAATGGTCTGTCCATTTCTGTTGCAAGGCCACAGCTGGCCACTGTGCTCACACCCTTCTTAGGGTTTTTCCTAAAGGCAAGACTATGAATAAACTGGGGATCATTCTGTCACAAGCTATTCAGATGTCCCTCACAGCGGCTTAGTGTAAATCACTGACCTCCAGCCTGGAGAACTAACCCCTCTGAGACAGCTCAGAACTTTTGGCTTTTTCATGGCCAGCATGGTCATCGACAAATTAATAATGTTGCAGCAACAATTTCCCAAAGCAGACATCACTTTAACAGAGCTTTCTAGGAGGCAGAGGTCATTTACCTCAGAGACACTTCACAAGCATTCATTACTGCATTTTTGTTTTGAAGGATGGAAGGGTGAATTGCCGGGAGGCTTTACAAATCACTGTGGTTAATATGCGGAGGGAAAAGCAAGGCCCCTAAGAGTACAAATGGCATGTTAGAAGGCACCTAATGATACACTGGGTAGGATGTTGAACATATATAAATACTAAACTTGTCAGAAACATTATGTTTTTCATTGTTCCCATGTTTACTAAGGACGTAATCACAATAAAACTTGGCAAGTCTGAAAATGTTCCAAGATTCTTAAATTAGCCTGTCTTTCTTGTAATGATAGTTGCGGGTAAGAAATAATGTTCATATTTGTGAAAGGAGGTTGTGCCCTTTAGATCTCAAATCTTGTGTGTGTGTGTGTGTGTGTGTGTGTGTGTGTGTGTGTGTGTGTGTGTGTATGTTTTAAAGGGCAGCTTTATGTCATATTTAAATATTTTTAAATCAGTGTTTCCCAAAATGTGGCCTAATGGCACCCTGCATTAAAATCTGTGGTGTTGCTAAAGAGGCAAATTCCTAATCTTATTGTAGCCCTAGGGAATGAAAATCACAAGTAAGGAGAATAGAGAGATCCTGTCATTTTGCTTTTTTGTCAGCTCCACTGGCTGAGTTCCATGAGCATGAAAGAGAACTATGCAGGCAGATCTTACTTTATTGTACTTTACAGGTATTGTGTGTTTTTTATAAACTAAAGGCAAGATCCTCTCCCAGCAAAATGATTACAACTCACTTTATTGCCATACTCACTTGGTTAGAGTGGTCTGGAACCAAACCCACAAGAGCTCTGAGATATGCCTGTATCAGAGTCTTGGAAAGATATTCTTCCCCATAAAGATGACAGCAGAGTGATTTAATACATTCTGAGATTGTTTCCTTTTTATTTCATACATATAGTGTATATCTCCAAAGTAAAGAACACCATGCTAGGTGTTGGTGGAGTATAAAGCATGGAGGTTCCAGTCCTTACCTTGATTCTTCTAAGGGGAGAGTAGAGTGCCCATGAAGGTTTGATTAGCACTAAACAATCTAATTGGAGTTGTGATGTGGAAAAAAATGTGTCTTAAGTCCTAATGCTTAATGGGTTTCTCATGGTGTCTGGATATAAAAAATAAAAATAAAAGTCAAATTAACATAAGACTATATTATAGACCCATCTCAGAGACAGCTGGATCTGTAATGTCTGAGACCCACAACAAAAATAGAATTTCAAAAGGTATTTTAAAATGAATTTCCTCAGTGTCACAGCTAAGTTCCTAGAAGCACAGCCTAAGACACAGATCCATGTACAATTGATTTATTGAGAGAGTGCTTTCCCAAGATAGTAACAGGGGATGAGGGTAGCCAGAGGGGGCAGGGGAATGAGCCAGACAAAGGTGTATTTCAGAAGAGGTGTAGGTCTGACCCTCCAGGGGACATCAAGCGAACTAGGAGCAAGAGTGAAACACTTGCCATGGAGGCTTTCCTACACCCCCCTATGCAACTGATTGGCTGAGAGCCACATCCAGCAGCTTCCCAGGCCTCCTAATCATCTCCTGTCAGTCAAGGGCAATCCTCCCCCAAAGGGTGCAGCTGTGAGCCAGCAGCAGCCAATATTCATGGTGGCTGGGGAGGCATACACTGCCCAGTAAGGAGATCAGGGAAGGCCCTGAAGGCCTCTGTCCCACTTACTCAATGTCTGAAATGATTCTTCCTTTAGGCTAAACTGATTCTTCTACTCGAGCTCTGGAGTCAGACTGCACGGTTCCAACCTCAGCTCCACCCTTCATTGGTTGTCTTTGTACTTCAGTATTCTCATCTTTCAAAATGTAAGTTGTAAAGTTAACTACTGAAAGACTGCTAAGAAGACAATCAGATAATCCATACCAAGTGTTTTGCACAGTACATTGCATATAGTAAGCATGCAATATATTGTAGCAAATCCTAGATATTATTTTCACTTCCTTACTATACTCCTTATTAAGACCTTGATTAGCCGGAGTGTAGGATTTACTTTTCTTTTTCTTTAATAAATATGTTTTTATTGATTTCAGAGAGAAAGGGAGAGGGAGAGAGAGCTAGAAATATCAATGATGAGAGAGAATCGTTGATTGGCTGCCTCCTGCACACCTAGAGCACTGAGCCTGCAACCAGAGCATGTGCCCAGACTGGGAATCACACGTGATGCTCAACCACAGATCTATACCGGCCGGATATGTGTCTAGGATTTTCCGTGAGCTTCCAGCCTGGTTTCTCTGCCTCAGAAAGTGCCTCCCTCTCCACATAAACACACTAAACAGGCACATGCACCCTTTCCAGACTGTCCTACATTCATAAGCACATACACCAGAGTTCTCTTCCTAAAGATTTTCTTTCATTGTATTATTTCTCTGCTCAAAACTTCATTACCTCTATGAAAAAAGTCTCCATTTAGCCTGCAATCCAAGTTGTTACACAGCGTGGCTTTCATTGCTTTTCCAGTTCTGCCTGTTGCCATTCTTTTACACCAGTGGTTCTCAAAATTTTGGTCTCATGACCCTTTTTCATTCTTAAGAGTAGGTTCTATTTATTGATTCTTATCACATTTTAAATTAAAACTGAGAAACATTGAAAAGATTTACTGATTGATTCATTTTAAAATAAAATAATAAGCATAGTATATGTTATTATAATGAATAGTTTTGTGAAAAATAAATGCATTTTCTAAGTTAAACAAACAGTGAAAAGAATATTACTCTCACTTTTTCCAGTCTCTGTAAGCACTGGCTTAATTGAAGACAGCTGCATTCGGATATCTGTTTCTGCATTCAATATGTTTTTTTTTTAGTTCAAGTATATAAAGAAAACTTGGCCTCATGCAGCTATGTAGTTGGGGAAGGGAGATGCATTTAAAATCTTTCCAGAAAACGGTCAATATTCTCCTATGATATAATAGCCATATTCAGTAAGTGATAGTCTCAAAGATCAGCTACAATGGCAACCTAACACCACGTTAAAATCTGCTGGGCCACTGCACTCTGAGGGGACCTTTTCTTGAGCATGATTTTGATCTCTCCGACTCCCTGTAGGGTCTCAAGCATTGAGTCCCTGGGACTGCACTCCAAAGATCAACTTCTTTATATACCCATTCTGCATCTTTTGTTTTTAAAATGTACCCTGGAGTTTGTTTTTACTTAGGGATGGTGAGGCAAACAGATCAGGCAATAACTGCAATTAAAAAGACAGTTGGGCACTTACCGCTTTGGCTCAGTGGATAGCGCATCAGCCTGGAGACTAAAGGGTCCCAGGTTCGATTCCGGTCAAGGGCATGTACTTTGGCTGTGGGCACATACCCAGTAGGGAGTGTACAGGAGGCAGCTGATGGATGTTTCTCTCTCATCGATGTTTCTAACTCTCTATTCCTCTCCCTTCCTCTCTGTAAAAAATCAGTAAAATATATTAAAAGAAAAAAAAAGACAGTTGGTTACTTACAGTTCCCAGGAGGAGGGGCATGCCATGCCATGCAGAGCTGCAGGAAGCACCAAGGTCAGGCCGAGGCAGAATGAGTGTGGAAAAGTATGGGCAAAAGCCTAGGTGTGGTTTTCCTGGGAAGGAATGCATGCAGCAGGGTAGGCAGTTAAGCCTGTTTAGGAACAGGGAGTTTGAATAATTTCTGTGGGCTCTGGGCTACGGGTGTTGTCTCTAGTTATCTGATACCTGGCCCTAGAGCAGGGTGGTAGTGACCTGGACTTCAGGAACCTGACAAAAGGAAGCAGAAGAGGGTATGGATACAAGATTTGTTGGTTTGACAAAGAATATCAAAGGTATACTTGTGTCCAAGGTAAGCTATTTGCTATTTTTAAGGATTAGCTGCTGCTTACAGGGGCAATCCTTCTTTGATTTAGCTAATGAGTCCTATTTGAAAGATTGCTATGAAACAAATATTAACACCTCATAAATATCATATAACTAAAAAGAATGTCAACCACAAGATTATGATGGTGTATTTAGGAACCATATCTTCCTTTCTTTAGCCTTGACTTAATATCACAGCCTAACTTGTATGACAGTGAGACTAGATGTAGTTAAGAAACAACAATTTAACAGATTATCTGGAGACTAGCTAAAGAAAAAGCTGTATTTTTCACTTGTCTCTGTTTAAACCTCCAGATCCTTTTGCAAATACCAAGAGTGTAAACATTTATTTTCTAGTGGGGGCAAGAATAGGGAACACATGTGTTGAGTGTCGGACTGATAAAATAATTCACTAATTACACTTAGGGTTTCATTTTCCCGTTTTTTCTAATAGCTGCTATGCCTCGATGCTGCGAATGCACTAATGAATTGGGAAGCAAAGATTATTTCATTTTAAGTGGAATATGGAAGATGTTAATCTTATGATTAAAGGTTAGTCCTAAAACAGTAATTTGGTAGTGGATTAAGACTCCCATACAAAGTATTTAGAAAAATACAACAAATTTATTTGGATTCATGTGATAGTTGTTTTTAGCATCTAAAATTTTACTCTTAGACCATGCAGATGTTTTATGGAAGAATATTGTCCTCTATTTTTTTCTAAGAATGCATTTTGGACATATCCTCTCCAAATTGATCTTAGTTTTCTTTAGAATCACTTTAAGGACTTTACCATACTGGGATTAAAAAAAAAGTCTCACCAAAACCAATTTGGCTCAGTGGATAGAGCGTCTGCCTGCGGACTGAAGGGTCCCAGGTTCGAATCTTGGTTGCCAGTACATCCCGGTAGGGGTTGTGCAGGAGGCAGCTGATTGATGTTTTTCTCTCATCAATATTTCTAACTCTCTATCCCTCTCTTTTCCCTCTCTGTAAAAATATCAATAAAATATATTAAACAAAAAAAGATATTATTGGAAACCCAAAATGGAAATATAATACTACCTGGTATAAAACCAAATTACATCTCTACTTGGAATGTTTCACTTTTAATAACACTGCAGTGATTATGGAACAGATCAAAAAAGGGGGTCCAAACTGGACAAAGATAAAGACAATTATTTTACTTATTTTTGTTTTGTAAATCTTCACCTGAAGATATTTTTCACAATGATTTTTAGAAAGAATGGAAGAGAGGAGGGGGAGAGACACAGAGAAAGAGAAACATTGATTTGAGAGGGACACATCCATTGATTGCCTTCCATACACATGCTGACCTGGGCTGGAGACTGGGACCAGGCCTGCCATCGAGATATGTGCTTTTGACCTGAATCAAATCTGGGACCTTCAGTCCACAGACCAATGCTCTATCCACTGAGCCAAACTGGTTAAGGCAAAGACAGCTTTTTTTTTTTAATTATTCTTTATTTTAGAAAAAATAAATATTTTAAAGATAAGATCTGAGGAGGATATAGATGAGTACAAATATTGAGTAAATTCTGAATACTAAAATTAGGCTGTACCCTTTTAAAGCTACAAGAAGTAAATTTTAGAAGAACTAAAATGACTACTCCATAGCATGTGTAAATATGGCTATACATTGCCTTAAAACAATATTTTAAATCTCAAATGTGTGTTGAGATTTTGCCAGAAAACTGCTCTTCTGACTGTCCCTTTGCAGAGATTTATGGAGTTCTGGTCATCACAGGCATAATAAGCACTGTTGAATGACCAGCATACAAGAAATTAATTATAATTAAATACATTTATATCAAAACTTAAAAGGAGACAATTTATTACATTCTCATGATGAAAAGTGAGTATTAATTTTAAAACAGCACATACTGGTTTATATTGACATTCATTGGTAAAATGACTTAATCAACAATTACTTTTTATTAAACAATGTAGAATATGTAAAATTTGGTATGTTATAATGAGGCATTATTTATATGACTTCTTAAGATAGATAGGAAGGACAATGTTTTTAATTTTGTCCAAATTAGATCCCTGAAATTTGTTTCCAAGTTTGCCTGTTTCTTGGTTAAGGACATGCAAATTGAGTCCAGGAGTGAAGCAATGTCGCCACCTACTGTGAAGAGCATGGCAATGATGATGATAAAGGGAAAAATAAGTAATTCTACAGTTCTAAATAAATTATTAAGTATTAAGCTAATTTTGGTGTGATTATATCATACCACTTTTCAATGTATTTCCAGTAAACAGAGTTACTACATAGAATCAACTAATTCTGCTACGAGTCCTGTGAAGCTAGAGCTCTTTAGCCAGGGATATTAAGATAACTTTCATCTCAGTAATTTTCTTTAAAACATATAAGCATGTGTGCACATATGCAATTTCCTGAATTTGTACTTTTTTCTTCTACAACATAACCCTTTAATTTTATTATTACTTCTATTTATCCTTTATTTTTCCATATTATCTTTTTCATAAGCTGATTTCCAAATTGACTTTTTTTCTAGACTGTCCATACATAGTTTCTCTTTTAGTTTCAATCTACTCATTTTGTGACAGTTTAGTTTGAGATAAGATTTCATTACAATCAGAAGCATTTCTAACACCTAGTGTGTTAGGCTAATTATCCTCAAGTAGGCAACTAAAATATTCTAAATGGTACATACTTGTGATCTTTATTCAGTTAGCACTTGGTATTTCCATTTTTCCTAATCTTCATTAATCATTCTCCTAAATCATTCTCTACATCTGAATATAACTCATTAAAGGGCAGCTATTATACAACTTTCACCACCCCATCATCAACTCATGCCCTTACTACTAGTATTTTATAAATAGTAAGCACCCAATGTTTACTAAATGAAATAGGAAAAGTGTAATGTACCTAAAAAATGTTTTTATTCATTGTGCAAGAGTAGAGAAGATAAAGTAACTCAAGGTAGAAAAGGAAATAAGTATTTTATTGGTTACTAGTGGCCCAGTGCATGAAATTTGTGCGCATTAAAAGGGGATTAATTAGAGGACATATTTAAATATTGCTATTTGCCTTTTCTCTATTATTATAGAAGTATCAAAGATAAAAGAAAATTAGTAAAATGTATATGAAAATCTTCCTCCTGTCAGAATCTGGGTGCGCCACAGGACCTACAGTCAAGTCCTTGCCCACCTACAGCACCTCAAAATCAGGTGAGACTTAGACCCAGCTGGCCTCACCCCCATTGGGCGAGATCAAGACCCGGACAGTCCCACCCTTGTCAAGTCCCACTGGGCAGGTGGCACAGCCTCAGGTCCCCCAGCCTGGCACTGGGTGAGGGGGGCACAGCCTCAGGTCCCTAAGTGCACCCTCAGGTCCCCCAGCCTGGTGCCAGGGAGAGGGGCATGGCCTGAAGTCCCCTACCTTGGGCTGGGGAGAGGTCATGCCACTAGGTCCCTGTCAGGTCCCAACTAGTGGGGGCATGGCCTGAGGTCCTCCATCAAGCCCCACATGGCAGGGCATGTAGCCTGAGGTTCCCCCAGCCTAGCACTGGGGCAGGGGCATGGCCTGAGGTCCCCATCAAGCCCCGTGGGTGTGGGCACAGCCTAAGGTCCCCTGTGAAGCCCTACCAGGTGGAGGGCACAGTCTCAGGTCCCCTGCCCTGGCCCAGCACCACACAGCCTCAGGTCTCTGCTGATTGCTTATTAAGGCTCTTTAGGAGAAATTGGCCTCTGCTGTGGTGCAGCAATCTTGACTGTTATGGTGTGGTGGTCAATTTGCATATTCCCTCTTTATTAGATAAGATTTGGGCACTTTGTTCTTTTCTGCCAGCATTGGAGAATGGGGGTGGGAACTGGAAGGCAAGAGGAATGAATCAGAGAGATAAAGGACAAGTAATCAATCCAAAATAGAATTATTCAGTGTGTCCTGGTTCATATTGCTATAACCAAGTACCATAGACTGGATGCTCATAAACCACAGAAATGTGTTTCTCACTGTTCTTGAGGCTGGAAGTCTGAGATCAAGGTACCAACATGGTCGGGCCTGGTGAGATCCTCTTCTGGGTTCCAGGCTACCAGCTTCCTGTACCTTTGCATGGCAGAAAGAGAGTGAGCTGGCTCTGGCTTCTTCTTATAGACACTAATGCCATTAATGAGGGCTCCACTCCCATGACATAATTACCTCCCACTGGCTCCCCCTCCAAACATCATCACATTGAGGGTTATATTTCAGCATATGAATTTTGGGGGGACAAAAATATTCAGTCCTTAATGTAGTGTTTACAGTATCTAAATAATAGTCTAAATCAAGCATGTCAGGCATGCAGCCCACCGGCCGTGTGTTTGGCATGCTTGGGCTACCTGCTTGGGAGAGGCACGGGATTTAAAAACCACACAGATCCTTATGCTGTGCTCTTGAGGAGTTAAACAACCAGACAGCCAGTTTAGAGGAATATTACATCTAAGTAGTGCAATGTTGAGCATGTTCAATAAATAATTCCGAGACATGGAAGATGTGGATTCCAACTGAGGAATGCTGTAGGAGAATATGGGTGTTGCATTGAATCTTAAATTTCAATATGTGAAAAACAAAAAGTACAAGAAGAAAATAGGTGAAAGAGAAAAATTTGTATAATGGAAAGGGAAACATTGTAAGGCACAAGTAATACAAAAAACATTTCTATTTCTTCTCCAACAGGGATTTTTACAATGCTGTTTAGTGCTATGCCAATATGATAGCCACTAGCTTACATGTGGCTTAGTTTAAATTAGCTAACATAAAACAAAACTTAAAAATATTATTTTCTTTTGTAAAAATGTGTTTATCCTCTCACAAGGACATGTTTTTGTTGATTTGAGAGAGAGAAGGAAGGAAAGGGAGGGGAAGGAGAGAATGGGGAGAAAACTTCAATGTGAGAAACATGAATCATTGCCTCCTGTATACTCCATCACAGAAGTGCTGGCCAGGATTGAACCCACAACCTGGATATGTGTCCTGACCAGGACTCTAACCAGAGACTCTCTGGTGCATAGGAGGATGCTCCAACCTAGCCACACTGGCCAGGGCTCAGTTCTTTATTTTTACTAGCCAGATTTCAAGTGATCAATAGCCACAGGTGGTTGGTAGTGCAAATGTAAAACACACCCATCACTGCAAAGAAGTTCTTTTGTGCTATAATAAGCACTACTGAGCACTTATTATATAAAAGGCTCCCATGATCCTATTTAATCTACATTGCAAATTTATAAAGTATATACTTAAAGACAAGAAAACTGAGGTTCCTATTAAGTATTTTTCCAAAGTCACATAGTCAGTGGCAGGGCTGTAATTTGAAATTTCATCTGACTTCAAAAACTGATACTTCAAGACATGGGAAATAAGGTTATTGGGTAGAAGAAAAAATGAGTTATTTACTAAAACAATAACATTACAGATCAAAGTTTTCATGGCAGGCAAAATCCAATAGGTTCTTGAGTAAGGGAACAAAATCATAAAAGTAGCATGCACACATATACAAACACACACACGTATAAGGCTATGCTAGCTCTTATGATGTATTTAGAAAAAAATAAATGACTCCCTCTCCGGGATAGTGGCAGTCTATGGACTCATGACTCAGTTAACAGAGCATGAAGTAGATCCTAGCCCCTTCTTACTCCTTATATGGTGCCCTTTCTCATGTGTAATCTCTCTCTCTATAAACAGCTAATATGCAAAGTGGCCCCTCAGGGAGAATGGTAGTTTGATCACTCCCTATAGTGTGCGCTAACCACCAGTGGGTGGTGTGGAACACGGCAGGATACTGAGGGAGGGAGGGAAGGAGGAGGTGGAGAGGCGGGGAACCTGATTGGCCCTGATCACCAGCCAGGCCTAGGAATCCTACCCATGCACAAATTTTGTGCATTAGGCCTCTAGTACATGTGTTTGTGTTTGTATATGTGTGCATGCTACTTTTATGATTTTGTTCCCTTACTCAAGAGGGATTTATGATTTTTGTTCCCTTACACACACACACACACACATGTATGTATGCATGTATATGTATATATGTATACATATGTGTGTGTATCTGTATTACATTTAGGCCACTTAATAGGTGTATAGTGTTATCTCATTGTGTTTTTAAAAAATATTTTATTTTTTAATTACACTTGACACATAATTTTATATTAGTTTCAAGGGCACAACATGGTGGGTGCCATTTTTTGAGGGGAAGAATTGGTAGACATGGAGGAAATGAGAACCTGCCATATAATGGAGGAGATGCCAAGGGGTAGGGAGAAAAAAAAGTTGGCAGAAATAAGTGAACAAATTAGTTTTAAAAAATTGGAAAATTAGGAGCAAATTTAGAACTTATTCCAAAGTCTCTAGTACCTGGGTTCAAACATTTGGTACCTATGATAGAAAAGAGAAAAAGAGAGCCAACTTCTGGTTGCTGGTCCAGCATCTAAGGAGTTTAGGAGTGTCACTCCCATCCACACAAAGAAAAAATGCTTGACCTGGAAGTCAATAACTCTTCTTAGATCAATTAGAGAACTGGATCACAGACTAAACATCTGCCCCTAAAACTGGAGAGGCAGAGGGGCAGGCACAGAGAACCACAATTTATCAGAGCAGAAATCTCCATGGAAACTAGTGGGGGAGGGTGGGGTTAAGAAAACCTTAACTGTAATTGACTAATTGCTCCAGGCTCAGTGTATACAACTCTTGAGATGTAAAACATCAGGGGCACCTAGTCATCAGCAAGCCCTTCATTTTTGTGACTTTAACCTCTGTGAGCCCTACTAGGTTCTCACAGTGAATGTTTAGAGAAAAATCTCCTTGTGCTTCTGGTAAGGGGAAGGGGAAAGTAGTCATTTTGATATAAGCCCAGAGCATTCTGTTCTTCTGTTGAGGCCTGACCTCAGAGAAACTATTTTACCAGAGCCTAACCAACTTGGGGGAAGGAAAATACCCACCTGCACCTTCCACTTGCCTTCCTGTCTCACTTCAGAGGAGTAAGCCTAAGAAGTGCTTGTGAAGGATGCCAAATTCTGAGAACTAATTCTGTGGCATCATGATTACTAAGATTGTGGTAAACTGGGGTTGGGTATAGGTGAAAGGGCATGCACTGGCTTCTATAATAGTTTTAGTACTTGAGAAAGATAAAGACAATGATATGGATTGGGAAGTTGGTTGGCTGTTAATTACTATTAATGTGCCGCAGGAAGAAAATGACAAGCTCAGGTTAGTCAATTTACTCAAGGCATATCATGAAAACTAGAAATCTTCTATGGCAGTCTATAAAGAGACCTTCAGAATCAGGGTTCTTTTGAGAAATAGTTGAGTCTAAGATTGGGGCACAGAATATACAAGATGAGCCTGGAGCATCTTGTAGTACCAGAAAGTAAAAATATGCCAAAAGAAGTATAAGAAAGAAAAAAAAAGATGGGGACACATCAAAGGAACATAGAAGAAGTCAATTGAAAGAGTTCCCAGTGAACAAAGCTAGAACAATTATGATAACATCAAATGTATTATTGGATTACAGTCCAAAATATAAAATATACCTGTTATACTAATATAATTTAATAAGTAAATAGAAGAGATAAATTTTCCTTACAGAAGAATTCCAATAATATATTTAGATACTCCTCTCTATAAAAGGTGAAGTTAAATTCCTTTGAGGATGGGCTAGATTCAATTATTTGCTTCTAGTAGTAGAGTAGGGAAAGGGAAAAATATTAACTTTAAAGCGAAGGAACTTGGCAAATCCTATATTTACAAAGTGCTTAAAGTTACTCTCACCAGATATCATGTGGATACCCTTACAGTGATGTTATGAGAACACTTCACCTGTGATATACTTTCTAAAACCCCATAAACCCCTCTAAACATGAGAAAGTTATGAGACAAACCTAGATTCAAAGACAGTACACAAGATAACTGGTCAGCATTTCTCAAGGTTGTCCAGGACATGAAAACAAGACTACAAAACTAATACAAACCAGAGGAGACTTGGGAGACATGACAACTAAACGGAATGTGGTACTGTTGTATGCAGAAATGCCTGCTTCCTTAGAAAGGCCTGCGTCCAAGGTTGGCTCTTGACTGGCTCCCGGGAACTTAGATTTGAAGAGAGTTCCCACCATTCACTGATAATAATGGCTTGTAGTGCCCAATCTGTTCGTACAAACAACGTAGTTTATGCTGAACACCTACTTTCCTTTTGAGAGTTTGGAAATTGGGTGCCTGTGTGCTTAGCCTCCAACAAAACCTTGGGCCTTGAATCTGCAATACTTTCCTAGTAGACAACATTCATATGTATGTCACATATTATTGCTGGAAGAATGAAACCTGTCCCATGTGACTCCACCGAAAAAGGAATCTTAGAAGCTTGTGCCACCAGATTTCACCCCATGTTCCATTTCTCTTTGATGATTTTGTTTAGTTTCCTTTTGTTGTAATAAATAACAGTCCCGAGGATGACTATATGCTGAGTTCTGTGAGCCCTAGCAAATTATGAACATGCAAGGAGTCCTGGAGACCCCTGACACATCTGGATTGTATCCTGGGCAAAAAAAGAGGGCATTAATGTAAGCATTGGTATAATCCAAATACAGTCTGGAATTAGTTAACAAGGAAGAATTTGTTTGTTTCTTAGTTTTGACAAATGTACCATGGAAATGTAGGATGTTAGTAATGGAAGAAACAGGGTGAGGGGTAAAAGGAGTACTCTCTGTACTATCTTTTAACTTTTTTGTAAATCTGAAATTATTCCAAAATAAAAAAAA
>PVJN01039354.1:0-19841 GCA_004026805.1 Lasiurus borealis
TTAACAGGGGACAGCTGGATTCTCGGATCTGCTACTGCATTCCATCTGTTCCAGGGTTGTTTTGGTCACGTTTCATTAAAAATTCAGCCTCATAGACATGCACATGGAAAGGGGAGGAGTGTTTCAAACCCGTTTAAGACAACTGTGGGTGTGTTACGTATGCCCTAGAAAACACTGCACCTGGAGGGGAAAAAAGGGTGAAAAGGCAAAGCATGTCTTGGTACTGCCACGAAAACAGTGTGGGGTCCAGGGAACCCGAGGTCCCACTTTGAGAACCCCTGGGGCAGAGTAGGATGATGTCCCACAACGACCCAATGAGGTAGATAGTATTTTTGTTCCCATTTTATAGTTGAGAAAACGGGGGCACAGAGAAGCAAGGTCCCTTTCTGCCCCAGGTCCCAGCTGGTGAGTGGCTGAGCTGAGACTCACCCCCGGGGTCTGTCTGGGTCCCACAGGGAGGTCTCACCTGTGCCCCAGCCTTGCAGGCTTTGGAGGGATGGCTATTCCCTGAGCCAGAGCTCTTCATGTTTCCCAAAGCCTCGGCATGGGGACATGGGAAGGAACCACAGACAACACCAAGATCAATCTTGGTGGAAGTGAGAGGTTCCAGGGATGACTTTTATCCTGAAAGGCAGTCAGGGGTGAGGGTGAGGGTTCCGGAGCCGACAGCCTGGGTTTAAATCAAGAACAGCCAAGCGGGTATGAAAGGCAGCATGGGAATACGGATGATAATATTATAACAACTATGTACGGTATCACATGGGGAGTAGACTTATCGGGGTGATCACTTAGTTCTACAATGTTCAATCCCTGGGTTATACACCTGAAACGAAAAATAAATAGACCACACTATCTCTACCTAACTGGTTCTCCCAACTATACAGTGGGTATAATAACATGCCTACCTGACAGAGTTGTTGAGGAGGAGTCAATGAGGGAACGAATGGAAACTGTGCCCCAAATGTTGATTACTGCTTTTATAGAACCTTATTTATTGAGGTGTTATCTGTTCACTGATTCACGAAATCTTCCATTCAGTAAGCTTGAGAAGCACACTGCTGTATAGCAGGCATGGCTCTAGGCACTGAGGACATCACTGATCAAACCAGAGTGAGTAAACACCCTCACCCAGCTTACATTCCAGGGAGGAGAGCAGCAGGAGGCAGGGCCTGAACCCTGGAGGCTCTCACAGTGACTGGGCACCCAGGAGAGAGTGGGGGCTCTAACCAGGTAGGGCAGAGGGCTCGGCTGGTTTCTGGCTATTTTTGAAGGTGGAACAATAGGATTTGCTAATGCAGTAGATGTGGTGGGGAAGGAGGGAGTCAAGGATGATTTGGAGGTTTTCAGCTGAGCATCAAGGACAGATCCACTATCATCTCAGCAAGGGGTACTGAGGAGGGGGCAGTGTGTGGGGAAGACATAAAAGAGCTGAGGAAAGACATGCGAACCTAGAGGTGATGTTTAGACATCAAGGTGAAGACAGGGTGGAGATATGCGTCCAGGTTCAGGGGGGAGGTCTGGCTGAGGATAGAAATTTGGGATTTGTCAGCACTGAGCTGGCATTTAATGCCATGGAACTGAATGCAACCAAGTAAGGAAGTGGTTCTTAACCCGTGGTCCATGGACTTGACTGGGAGACTGCCATCTTTGTTTTCGTGACCCTCCAACCAGCATCTCCTTCGATAATGAAGGCAGGCAACAGGCCACAGAAACACTAGTATCTATGCCATGGTCACCAGCAGAAGTCACTGATATTTTCCTACCACATCACAGTTAACAGGGACATCTTGAAATATCATGAAACTGGCACTCCCTCAAAATCGTGCAAGTTCTCAGACTCATCGGTGATCAGCCAAATAACCATGTTAATTTACCATGTAAAGAAGCACATGGATCCCGTCTATAAAGCATTTTGATGAGTGTATCTGGATACAACTGGCCACCTTTGTAATTCTGTGTATTTCCTTCTGTGTATTTAATCTGAAAATAACTCTGAAAAGAAAACATATGATGCTACAGCACCAGATGCTACGGCAGCCCCATGTCACTGACGGGGACACAAACCCCCAAAGGAATGAGTCAGCTGGAGAAGGCGGCCTGGATCTGGGCTTCAGAGGAGGGTCAGGATGAAGGGACACCAGCCGAGAGGACTGGGAAGGGGTGTGAGTGGGGTGGGAGGAGAACCGAGTGAAGGCAGAGGTGGGAAGATTTCCAGAGACCTGGCAGGATCGACTGGTCGATGGTGATCCCTCCCCAGGATGAGCAAGAACACAGCCCACAGCCCCCATGGGGCATGAGAGCTCCAAAGGGCACCTCAACTGCTGCTGATCCCAGTGTTCTGAGCACGAGATGTGGGGCCCACTCGGTCCAATCACTTCCCATTGGCCAGTTGGAATGACAAGGGACACATTCTGCATGGTTCCTCGTCTGCAGCTTCATCAATTCCCTCTCCGCCACCCCCCAGGGAGAAGATACATCATTCACCAACAGCACACATCCATGCAAACAAGATTCAGACAACCCTCTACATGACTGAAATGGGCCAATAAGAAGAGAAGGCGGGGTGCGTGGTGCACGGAGATTCGGGCCCTGCCAGTGACGGGCATGGGCTGTGCCGTATCACCCTAGCGCCCATTTGCTCCTTCTCCCTGAGAACAGAATTTCTCGCTGGGCACAAGGCTGTCAAGTGGACGTTCCCTCCTCAGCCCCTGACAGCTGGGACGGGGCCATGGCCAACTTGTGCCACAGCCATGGGTGAGAGTGGTGTGTTCTGCGAACTCCCCCTACAGCAGTGAATGGGCCTTCCTTATCTTCTACTTCCTGATGGCTGGACGTGAACGTGGTCAGTTATTCTGGACGAGGGCAGGTCCCCAATATCACAGAGGAGCCCGGATGCCAACACTGCTTGTGCCATACGTCTCTGGGCTGTTAATGCCCAGGTTATCAAATGAGACAGAAATAAGCACCTGTCATGTCTAAGCCACTATTATTTGGGGACCAAAGAGCCCTCAGCAGTACTGACGTTACAGAAAATAGTGGGGGTAGCTGTGACTGGGGTCAGCAGGCCTTTTCTGCAAAGGGTCAGCTTGTGAACATTGCCAGCTCTGCAGTCACATGGTCTCTGTTTAAATTATCCAACTCTGCCGCTGTAGAGCGAAAGCAGCCCCAGACCATGGGTAAAGGAATGGCCATTGCTACATCCCAATAAAACTTTATTTATAAAAACAAGAGACAGATTCCTATAGGCTACAGACAGCTGACCCCTACCATTCAGGAATGTGGCCTATATTGGCAAGGTTATCATCATCATCATCATCATCATCATTATCGTCGTCATGATCTTTTTTTTTTAAGAAAAAGCTTCAAATCTATTTTTTGGTGACATTTCCAGATTTTAAAAAGCAACCTGTAACCCAAAGAGAATGTTATTGGGCTGAGGACTGGACTCAAGGCTGTCGGCTGCCATTTTGCAAGACCCAAATCTGGCCCTGGGCAGTGCAGGGTAGCAGCTGAGCTGGTCCAGGCCCAGTTTCAATCCCACCCCGGCTGCCAGTAGAAGCGCCTGAGTGGTGAGACCTTCACCATCTGTCATTTGGCTTTCGGGGCCCCTGGCTTGGGCAGAAGAGAACAATCCACTAACTTTCTGGGGGTGGAGCTGGGGTCTCCCGAGGAACAAGTGATAAATGAGAAGGAAGTGCTTTTGCAAACTCCAGAACACCATAAATATTAGATGTGAAATGCCACAGGGCTGAAGTCTTTGTTTTTTGGCAGACAAATTGGCTGAGGAAGCAAGGCCGGGAAGAAATGCATTAAATAAACCCAGAGCCCCAAAGCTCCGAGGGCGGGGGTACCTCTGATATTCTGTAACTGGATCCTTTTAACATTGGGCTGCTTGCAAGGTTACTACATGAATCTCTTTCTTTTGAAAAGACAGCAAATGCAAATTGCTGCACCAAATGATAAATCAATGCTGTGGAAAGTTCTGGATAACAGAGAAGGGATCTCGCTGAACAGAGAGACCCGTGGGGAAGCAAACGAGGAAGGTGGGGGCTGGGAGAAATGCCCTCCTCGCACTTGCCCCTTGAGGAGGAAGCTGGACTTGAGTTTCTGGAGTAGACATCTGTTTTACTTTTTGGCCCAGCATCCATTTTCCTGTCTTCTGGAAACTGCCGTCTGAGGGAACCAACTTCTCTCTGTCTTACCAATTCCGGTGAGGTTGTTTCTATCTCCCAGATACTAGGTGAGGCTATGATCTGGGCCTGATTAATCAGGATGTTCCATCTCCCCTGGCTTGTGTGAATGGAGGGACACATGACCCTAGCTGAGCCAATGAAAGCCTCCCCTGAGACTTTTGCTGGAGCACTGGAAAGACGCCCTCCCTTTCAGCCAGGGTCAAGACCCTGGTGAGATGGGACCTGTGGGGACCAGATCACAAAGGAGGCTCTCCTCCAAATAAAGCCAACCCAAATGAAAGAACATTCAATAAGCAGAAAGACAGGTTTCTGATGCAAATGTTTGAGCACCTTGGGAGGATTAAGGAACAGCAAAGAGGTCAGGGGCCATTAGGAAGGAATGGAGAGAGGTAGGAGATGTGGGCAGATAGGTGCCAGGCTTGGCAGCCCTGGCAAGAATCGATGAGTTTATTCTAAGAGCAGTAGAGGTTTGTAAACTTGGAGGGACAGGATTAGATTTCCATTTTTTCAAAGTTGCTTCCGGCTCCTGGGAGGAGGGGAGGACTGGCTAATTGCCTGGGGAGACACAGGGGCCAGCAAATAACCAGAGGGAAGGCTGAGGGCTCCGCTCGCCACTTCCCTTCACAAGCACCTGTGTTTGGCCCTCCGGATTTTGTCAAGGTCATTGCTATGGAGGAAGGCTGGGCTGTAGATGATCTTGAGGCTCAGGGCCTCATAACCTGTGTGTCAGAGGTATGGAAGCGGGCTGCTTGGGCCTTTAATTAAATATTGGCCTTAGCCACCCACTCCATGCAGCTCCAGCAAATGAGGACCAGGGCCCATCTATTTCCTGGAAACTCAATTAGTGGCAGGGCGGGGGGAGGCAGCATTAGGGGTCAGTTTTTTTTCCGCCTGCTGAGTCAATGTCAAGATGAGTTGTATCTGAAAACCTGTTTGCCCCTTTAAAGAACGTCAGAAGGATGGGACAGAGGAGGGGGAGAGAACTCGAAACAGACCCTCAGAACAGGGCCTGGGGAGATTGTCAATCAATGGCTATTTAATTATTGCCTTGGAGGAATCAGACACTAAGCCGATCCTTCAAAGAGCTGCTCTCAACACCATTAGACTGATGTCCCATTTCTATGACAAATATTGTGTAATGCTCCCTTATTTTCCTGAAAGGAAATTTATAGGTGACAAACGCTACCTATGCACATCATTTCAAAAAAAAAAAAAATCAATACAGTGCCCTAACTGCGATCCCTAAGAAGAATAAAAGGAAGGCAATTTATAACAAAGACAAATTTCAATGTGAACTCCCAAGCACATCCATCAAGGAGACACGACGAAGCAGGCAGATGCCGTCACCTAGACGCGGATTCACTGGGAGTGTGACAGCCACGGGCGGGCACAGCCTGGGTGGGCCTGCGGCATCTGCAATTCAAATGCTTTGGTGGCACTGCCATCAGCTCCTCATCTTCAGCAACAGGGAGTAACTCTTGGAAGGGTTTTGTATTCAAATATAATATTTTCTCTGGGTGCAGCCACTGTGGAAAACACTATGGCGTTTCCTCAAAAAATTAAAAACAGAATTGTCTTTTGACCCAGCAATTCCACTTTTTGTTTGGTGAATCCCCTAACACCAGTCAGAAAGAATGTATGCACCCCCATGTTCATAGCAGCACCATAGCTGAGATCTAGAAACTGCCCCAGGCTCATCAGGAGATGGTGCATTTACACAACGGAATCTTACCCTTTGAGACAGCATGGATGGACCTGGAGGGTATGATGCGAAGCGAAATAAGCCAGTCAGAGAGAGAGAAGTACCATGTGATCTCACTCATATGTGGAATCTAATGAACAAAGTGACGAACAAAACAGAACCAGATACATGGACACGTGGACCAGACTGAGAGAGGTCAGAGGCGAGGAGAATGGGGGGCACTGGATAAAAAAGAGGGGAAGAGATTAGACAAAGAACACATGTGCATAACCCATGGACACAGACAACAGAGTGGTGAAGAGCAGGGAAGGGATGGAGGGGGCTGGGTGGAGGTGGGCAAAAAGGAGAGGGGATGGGGGACATTTATAATAATGTCAATAATAAAAAAATATTTTCTCCATTTACTTATCACATTTCTGGAAAACTCAGGCCATATTAAAATTGCAAAAAATCTTTAGTGTTTATATGGTGCATACGCCCTCTTGCAATCCAGGACCCCTCGGGGGATGTAGCAGTGTGCAAAGCTGTAGGCAGCCGCCATGCTTGCCACCCATGAGCCCGGCTTCTGGCTGAGTGGCACTCCTGCTGTGGGAGCACATCAACAACCAGCGGACAGCTCCTGTGTTGAACATCTGCCCTCTGGTGACCAGTGCGCATCATAGCAACCGGTTGTTCCTGTCGTTCCGTCACACAGGTTGCTTAGGCTTTTATATATACATATAGAAGATGTACTTAGGGTCAAGGCTCAGACAATATTTCTACCAGATCAAATGATGATCCAATAGAAAACTCTGAAGCCATGTGGAATACCAGGCAATATGGGGACCAGGTGAGGCTCTCAGTGCAGAGCAGGGCATCAAAGGTCCCTGGTCCCTGCCCCCTGGAAGCCAGCAGCATCCCCAACCTTTATAACCACCAGAAATGCTTTCATAGATTTTAACCGCTAGGGGGCAGTGTGCTCCCTTGAGAACCATCAGATTAGAAAAAAGTTTGCAAACTGGTAGGTGGCTTGTGGGCCAAATCTATGCCACAGGTATGTTTACTTTGGGCCTGCCTGGTATTTTAATTATTTTTAAAAAGTAGAGCAAATAGTCCATATTTGGAAGCCAGGCAATTTCACATAAAAAGCTGCATATTGCACTTTTGACAAATCAGAAGACCTGACAACTCGGGCCCATTCATCATCCAATGGGCACATCTGGCTTTGCCCTCTGCCCCCACCAGGACCTTCCATGCACTGGCATAGACAGGGTTAGCCAGGGTTCCCACAGGCATGGCAGAGAGCAACCCCCTCCTCAGCCTTGGGAAGACTGATACATAGGGTGCCCCGTTTCCCTTCCTTTGCTGAAAGCCCTCTTACCCTCTGCTCTGGGTGTGCTGACAATGTCTTCCTGGCAGAGGAGGGGTGTGCCGTATGCCAGAGAATGGGACCTGTCTGTGGACAGGTGGCACCCACAGGCCTCAGGGTGCAGTGCTCCTGTGTGACAGCCTGACTCAGAAACCCTGACCCACGATGGCCTGGTGATGGACTGCGTTGGCTTGGAGAAGTGGGTGAAAAACTAGGTCCCCGTGCTCGGGCCCGAAGGGGATAATGCTGAGATAAGAAGGGGGCGCACCCACCTCCTAGGCTTGTGAGAGTGCCTGGCGCAAGGTCTGAGAAGGGTAAACACTCGACAACAACTTGCATTTTTATTGCTGTTCTTATTTTATTATTATATTCTCGAAGGTTTGTGCGCCCGCCTCCAGAAAAGATTTTGCTTGGATTACATTCTATTCCAAGGCTGTCCAACCGAACTTTCGGCGATGATGGAGTCGTTCCCTGTCTGCACCAGTCAATCTGGCACCCACGCATGCTTTGGGGCACCTGAAACACGGTTAGTGCGACTGGGAAATGGAATTTTAAATATGATATAGATATTCTGTTCTCATGCATTCATTTTTTACTTTTTATTTTTTTTAACCCTCATTCGAGGACACCCGTAGAGAGAGGAAGGGAGACAGAGAGAGGCTGAAAGAAACATCGATGTGAAAGAGAAACACTCATCAGTGACCTTCCATATGTGGCCCAAATGGGGATTAAACCTGCAACCCAGGCATGTGACCCGGAATCAAACTGGCCAGTGCACAGATGCCACTCAGCCACCCAAGCCACTCCAGCTGGGCAAGTTTCATATATATATATATTTAAATATATTTTATTGATTTTTTTACAGAGAGGAAGGGAGAGGGATAGAAAGTCAGAAACATCGATCAGCCACCTCCTGCACACCCCCCACTGGAGATGTGCCTGCAAGCAAGGTACATGCCCCTGACCGGAATCGAACCTGGGACCTTTCAGTCCGCAGGCCGACGCTCTATCCACTGAGCCAAACCTGTCTGGCAAGTTTCATATATTTTTAACTAAAGTTACAAAACTCCCGGTGGATACTGTGTTGGGCCCAGTAGCTCTAGTCTAAGCCCTTTCAGAATATTCAGGGGAGTCACAGCTGACAGCAGGGAGGGGACTGCAAAAGGCCACATGTACCCTAAACCCCTCAAAGCCTCTCGCAGCTTGGCAGACAGGATCCCCACCCTCTCCACCAACCCCAAGATGTCCTGCCTCTCATTTTTATTTATTTTTAAAAATAAGTCTTTATTGTTTAGATTATTACAATTGTTCCTCTCCCTCCCTCCATAGCTCCCCTCTACCCGGTTCCCACACCACACTCTGCTCTAACTCCTCCTACCCCTCATCCTTATCCATAGGTGTACGATTTTTGTCCAATCTCTTCCCACACCCCTACACCCCTTTCCCCCTGAGTAATGTTAGACTATTCCCTTGCTATGCCCCTGATTCTATTATATTCACCAGTTTATTCTGTTCATCAGATTTTCAATTCACTTGATTTTTAGATTCACTTGTTGATAGATAAGTATTTGTTGTTTACAATTTTTATCTTTACCTTTTTCTTCTTCTTCCTCTTCTTAAAGGATACCTTCCAGCATTTCATATAATACTGGTTTGGTGGTGATGAACTCCTTTAGCTTTTTCTTATCTGTGAAGTTCTTTATCTGCCCTTCAATTCTGAATGATAGTTTTGCTGGGTAGAGTAATCTTGGTTGTAGGTTCTTGTTATTCATCACTGGGAATATTTCTTGCCACACCTGTGTGGCGGGCATAGTTTCTGCTGAGAAATCAGCTGACAATTGTATGGGTGCTCCCTTGTAGGTAACTGTTTTTCTCTTGCTGCTTTTAATATTCTCTCTTTGCCTTTTGCTCTTGGCATTTTAATGATGTGTCTTGGTATGGTCCTTTTTGGATTCCTTTTGTTCGGGGTTTTATGCGCTTCCTGGACTTGTAAGTCTATTTCTTTCACCACGTGGGGGAAGTTTTCAGTCATTATTTCTTCAAATAGGTTTTCAGTATCTTGCTCTCTCTCTTCTTTTGGCATCCCCATAATTTGGATGTTGGTATGCTTGAAGTTGTCCCAGAGGCTCCTTACACTATTTTCATATTTTTGGATTCTTTTTTCTTTTTGCTTTTCCAGTCAGGTGTTTTTGTATTTCAAATCTTTGACTTGATTCTTGTGTTCCATTAGTCTGCTGTTGGACCTCTGTATATTATTTTTTATTTCAGTGTTTGCTTAATTTCTAGTTGATCCTTTTTCATACCCTTGAGGCTAAATTTATTGGCCTTTTTTAGAAAATTCTTGAAAAACCTTAAAGCCGTGATTTTGAAATCTATATCCAGTCATTTGCTTTCCTCCATTTCTTTCATTTGTGACATGTTTCTTTGTCTCCACATTTTCACTGCTTTCCTGAGTTGATAGAGTGGCTTTGTGTGCTAGGTGTCCTATAGGGCCCAGTGGCTCAGCCTCCCTAGTTACCTGAGATGGACACTCTTGGTGCACCTCTTTGTGGACTGTGTGTACAGTCTTGTTGTAGTCAAGTCTTGATTGTTGGTGGTATCACTGGGAGGAATTGACCTCCAGGCCCATTGGCTGTGAGGATCAGCTGTGTCTATGCTGGGAGAACTTCTGTGCTGGAGATACCCTTATGAGACAAGATTTGCTTCAGTGGGGCTTTGGTGCTCACTGAATCTGCCCCCTGAGTGTGTCCCTTATGGATCTGAGAAGTTGTAATCTGGATGGTCCCACTCTGATCCCTGGGTACAATGGCTCTTGGATCTCCAAGGAGGTGCTAATTTAGCCTCTGCCTGAGCTGCCTCCCTCCCCCCCGCTTCCCCCCCCCCACCCCCAGCAGGAGCTATGGAGAGATCTGCAGATTTCTCTTCTTTGTTTGGGTTTTGGAGGTGCCCAGATGATGCTCAGCTGTGAGCCAATGCAAGCTGCTGTGGGGCCTTGGCCTTTTGGATGTTTTGGGTCTTATGGACTTAGCTGTAGGTAAGTTTAAAATTCAAAGGACCAGGCCATTCATATGCAAAAGCCTCTGTACTGAGCTTGGGTGGGGTGGACTCTCATGGTGGAGCACATAGCATTGGCTTCCCATCAGCCCTGCCCTAAGAGGCCCCTAGTTTTCAGTGTCCCACGGTAATTGCTGCAAACACCTCTGAGAGAAAGCCACTCTTGAGTTTCGCCTGCTGCCAAACAGCCCAGTTTCTCCCTGAATGACTCTGGGTCCCCAGAGTCTGGCCCGGAACTGGAATTCAGAGCTGTTGGGAGTTTTTGTCTCCCTCCTGATTGAGAAAGCCAGCTGCATACTCAGTTGCTAGTCCTTTCCGTGCATGCGTGCCTCTGTACCTCTGCCTCCCACAGTTCCTGTGAGTCTCGGTGTGCTTTTCTTTTTCCTTCTAGTTATAGAATATCCACTCAGCCAGCCTTCCTATGGTTCTGGATGATGTCCGTTCTGTCTTTTAGTTGTAGTTTTGATATTGTTGTGCAAGGCAGCAGTTTAGATGTTTACCTATGCCACCATCTTGGTTTCTCCCTGCCTTTCACTTTTATTTTGACTCCCATGGAGTGAGAGTGTATCCAAAGCACAGAGCCAGCAGGCTGGGGAGCCGCAGGCTGGGGAGCCAGGACCACAGTGGGTGAGGAACCTGAGTGGCTGGCTTTCTCAGAGTTCCTGCTGCCTGCAGGGTTCCCTACAGCTCAACTCTGCAGCTTTCATGGGGGTTATCACGCCATTGTGAGCATTAAGTAGGTGGTGTGTGTGAAAGAACCCAGCTGGTGTGGCCTCAATTGTGTCCTTGAAAATGGAACTCCGGGGAATTGTCAAGGCGACTTTAGGGAGAGCGTCTTTGTAGATTCAATCGAGTTAAGATGAGGTTGTACTGGGTCAGCGTGAGCTCCCATCCAGCGACTGGTGTCCTTATGAGAGGAGGGGAACCAGGATACATACTTGCAGAAGGGAGACCATGTGAAGGGAGGGCGCCCTGGGAGAGAGCCACGCGAAGACAGAGGCAGTGATAGGGGTGATGCAGCCACAAGCCAAGCACTGCCTGTCACCACCAGAAGCTAGAAGATGCCAGGAAGGATGCTCCCCGAGAGCCTTCAGAGGGGTGTGACCCGGAAGTCACTTGATTTTGGGCTTCTAGCCTCCAGAACTGAGACAGAACATTTTCTATTGCTTCAAGCCCCCCAGGTTGTGGCGCCTGTTATTGCCCTAGGAAGGGGCGGGGCAGAGAGAGTGCTCCGAAGTGCTGCCTGGGCGCTAACAGAAGTCTTGCCCTGTCAGCCTCACACCCAGCTGTTTCTCTTTCCAGGGACCCTTCCTCTCACAGCGCCAGGGAACCTCTCCTCCCAAGTGGGTGGCCCTGGTCATGGGACCTTCAGGGTACAGTCATATGAAGGCACTGAGTCACTCGCACATGCCTGTCGCAACTCCACTGTAAAGATGGGGTCGGATCGCGGTCAAGAAGGGAGTGAGAAGCAGAGCCCCGTTCTCTGCATCCCCGCACCAAAGTCTTACCAATTGTGAAATGTGAAGGTCCTGGAGAAAGGGAGTGACTATTAAATTGGAGTGTAAAGAAATTAGGCTTGAAGAAGTATGTGTAAACGTGTGCCTCCCAAGGATGCCTGGGCCCTGGGAGGGGTGGCTGAGGAAGGTGGGGTCTTAGGTCCCCTGCTGCATGGGGTGAGCCCCCTTCATGGGGTGAATGAAGACACAGCCATGAGGATACCCACAGGCCAGAGAGGGGGCTGGCAGAGGGGCAGCTGCAGGGAGGAAAGAAGGCAGCTGTGTGCGTGGTGCACTCGAGGGGACAGGAGAGTGGGGAGAAAGGCCAAGCGAAGAGAAGGCGGCCACTGTGCAGGCAGGACAGCTGCACCGGCCCCCGGCCCCAGCCCCCGGCGAGGGGCCCAGGAGGAAGCGCAGGCCTTTCTTCTGTGTGTGCAGCAGGGCCAAGAAGAAAGAGGCCGAGGTGGTGGGAGTGGGGGTGGGGAGAAGAAAAACAGGAGAGAAGAAAGGAGTCTAGAAAAGCTGGGGGAGGGCAAGGGCTGCTGCTCTGGGCAGAAGACGCAGACTGATCCACGCATCCTGCAGAGATTCACCGAGCACCTAGCAGAGGCGGCAGGCCCTCTTCCGGACACGCGGATACTGTGGCCGCCATCGGAACACTGGTCTGGGAAGTGTGTTGCGTGATGCTGTGTTACTCGTACAAATCATCATCGCTGTCAACATATCTTAAGTGTTTACTATGTATCACTGATTTAACATATTTAATCTGCATAAAAACCTATGAACGAAGTAGTATTATTATCAAACTGGTCCAAATTCATGCAACCGTAAGTGGTTGAGCCTGAACCCCAAACCAGGCAGAATCCTTGTTCTCAACTGCTTTGCAAAGAGCTGGGAGGTGTCGCATTTCCAAGAACACTGTATGACTTTGACTCGTGGGTACATGAGTGAGCACAGCAGGGTAGCTTAAATGTGCTAAAAGATGACCATGTACATTTTGTAAAAACTGAGGATGCAGCTTCTCCTTAGAAGGGTATTTATATTTGAGATCCAAGCCTCCCAAGTTTGGAAGAAGCCACTACACAGAAATATCCATTAACAACTTGCTCTTTATTCTGCTTAAACTCAGCATCTCTCACTTCATTCGTTGTCAGTCTCTACTACAAACCCTGGGTAGCACAGCACAAAGCAAGATCACTGCAAGATAAAATGGCAAATCTTGTAAAAGATGCAAGGTTTGGGGAAATTAATTAAAGCGATGCTGAAGGACAGCTTGAAGCACCAGCAAATCCACTGACAAACAACCACCCAGACTGTGAGATAATTAAAGAGGCGGCCACGGACATGATGGTAAGGCAAGCACTTCACAGGGGAAAACCAGATGTCAAAGGAGTAAGAGAGGCCCTTGGGCAACCTGTCAAATCCTACCATCGTGGTGAGAAAAGATGCTCGATACGACTTCATTTTTTTTTTTCCAAAATGACTCCTTAAAATTTTGCTGTGAAAACTGAAGGATATCTTATTGTGCTATCATTTAAATTTGTTAGACAAATTACAATCCCCCCCCCAATGGACACTTCACTGATTGTTTAAATAATCAACCCACTAGTCACAGTTATAACCTAATCTTTGTTAATGGTTAGATGTAACATAAAATAAGGTTATTTAAAATTTTTTAATAATTTCATTGTTTTCAAGATAAAACAGGAGGATATTTTTTAACTAAATACATTAAAAACTATTTACATAAAATGTTGGTCAACAGTTTGTTTACTTTCGGAACATCTGGCCAGGTCCAGTCTGCCACAGTTCAGGCTGACCTCCTGTATTCAAAAGGCTATCACATACAAATAGTTGAAAACCGTTACTGTGGCTGTGACTTCAATCCTCCCTCAGTATTCATTTTCTCCTTCTTCCACAGTAACATAATTGTTAGCTGGGCAAATTACCACCCAGAATGAAAACTACATTCCCCAGGCTCCTCTGTGCTCATGTGACTTATTTCTCATCAATGGGAAATAAGGAGAAATAGAAAGCAATTGAGTCTCTGATCAATTTAGGAGCATTTAAATATATAAAGCAAATATTAATAGACCTAAAGAGAGAAACACATGGCAATCCAATAATAGGAGACTTTAATACCCCACCTTCATCAATGGATAGGTCATCCAGGCAGAAAATCAATAAGGAAATATCAGCCTTAAGCAACACATTATAGCAGATGGGATTTAATAGATATACAAAGAACATTCTATCCAAAAGCAACAATTCTCCAGGATATATAATATGTTAGGTCACAAAATAAGTCTTAATAAATTTAAGAAAACTGAAATAATGTCAAGCATCTTTTCTGACCACAATGGTAGGAAGCAAAAAATCATTTATGAGAAGAAAACTGGGGAATTCACAAATATGTGGAGACTAAACAACATACTACTGAACAACCAATTAGTCAAAGAAAAAAAAAATCAAGAGAAAAAAGAATGCCCCAAAACTTATGGGATGCAGCAAAAGCAGTTCTAAGAGGGAAGTTCATAGCATAATGCCTACACCAAGAAACAAGAAAAATCTCAAATAAATGATCTAACTTTACACCTCAAGGAACTAGAAAAGAACAAATCAAGTCCAAAGTTAGAAGAAAGAAGGAAATAACAAAGATAAGAGTAGAAATCTATAAAACAGAGACCAAAAGGATGAAAGAAAAGATCAATGAAAGTAAGAGCTAACTCTTTGAATGAAAAGATAAAACAGACAAACCTTTAGCTAGAGTCATGAAGAAAAAGGACTTAAATAAAATCAGAAATGAAAGATGAAATGTTATAATTAATACCAAAGAAATACAAAGAAACTTAAGAGAGTATTATGTACAATAATATGCCAATAAATTAGACAACCTAGCAGAAATGGATAAATTCATAGAAATGGATAAATTCATAAATTCAAGACTGAATTATGAAGACATGGAAAATCTGAATCAAACAATTATTAGCAAAGAGAATACATCGATAATCTAAAAGTTCCCAACAGACAGATGTCTAGAACCACATGGCTTCACTGATAAATTTCACCAAACATTCAAAGAAGAATACTAATCCTCTCAAGTTTTTTTTTTTTAAGTGAAAGAGTAGGGAACACTTGATACCAAAACTAGATAAGGATGCCATAAGAAAAGAAATTTACAGGTCAATATCTTTGATGAATATAGAATGCAAAAATCCTCAGTAAAATATTCCAAATTCAACAATACATTAAAAGGATCATACACCATGATCAAGTAAGAGTTATAATAGGGATGCCATGCCAGGATGGTTTATCATCTGCAAGTTAATCAATGTGGTATACCACATTAACAAAATGCAAAATAAAAATCATATAATCACTTCATTTGACAAAATTCAGCATCCATTAGTGATTAAAAACTCACAGTAAAGTTAGTATAACTTTTTTAATCCTCACCTAAAGATATTTTCCCATTGATTCTTAGAAAGAGTTGAGGGGTGGGGGAGAGACAGAGAGAGAGGAATATCAATATGAGAGATACACATCAATTGGTTGCCTCGTGCATGCATGCTGACCAGGGGATTGAGCCTGCAACCGAGGTACAGACCCTGGACTGGGAATTGAACCTGGGACTCTTCAGTTCAAGGGACAAAGCTCTATCTACTGAGCAAAACTGGCTAGGGCAAGGGAACATATCTTGACATAATAAAGGCCATATACAACATTAGTTAACATATTCAAAGATGAAAGCTTTTCCTCTAAGATCAGGGACGAGATGTAGATGCCCATGCTTATGGCTTTTATTCAACATAGTATTGGAAGTCCTAGCCAGAGTAATTAGGCAAGAAAAGGAAGTTATCCAAATGAAAAAGGAAGAAGCAAACTGTCACTATTTGAATATATGATATTATATATAGAAAACCCTAAAGAATAATAGACTTTGGCTATTCAAAGTCTACAAAATATTGTTAGAATTAATAAATTCAGTAAAGTTAAAGGATACAATATCTATATGCAAAAATCCATTGTGTTGCTGTATATAATAGAAAACTAGCAAGAAGAGAAATTAAGAAAACCACGTATTGTGGTTAAGCATTGACCTATGAACAGATGATCACAGTTTGAATCCTGGTCAGAGCACATGCCTGATTTGCAGGATTGACCCCCAGTATAGGGCATGTAGAAGGCAGCCAATCAATGATTCTCTTTCATAATTGATGTTTCTATCTCTCTCCCTCTCCCTTCCTCTCTGAAATCAATAAAATAATTAAGAAAACAATTCCATTTTCTACTATACCAGAAAGAATAAAATACCTAGGAATGAATCTTAGCAAGGAGGTAAAAGACCACTTCATTGGAAACTACTAATATAAGACATCAATGAAAGAAACTGAAGAAGTCACAAATAAATGGAAAGGTATTATGTGTGCAGGTATTGAAAGAATAAATGTTAAAATGTCCATACTACCCAAAGTGATCTACAGATTCAATGCAAAAGTGATCTACAGATTCAATGCAATCCCTATCAAAATTCTAAGACATTTTTCACAGAAATAGAACAAACAATCCTAAAATTTGTTGCAACCACAAGAGACTTTGAATGGTTAAAGCAATCTTAAAAAAGAAGACCAAAGCTGGAAGCATTATGCCTTGAATTCCAAATACAGGGTGGGGCAAAAATAGGTTTACAGTTGCCCCACCTTGTATATTACACAGTTACAATAATGAAAACAGTACGGAGTTGGCATAAAAACAGGGACACAGATGAGTGGAACAGAACAGACAGCCCAGAAATTAATCCACACATTTATGATGAATTAATTTATGACAATGGAATCAAAAATATACAATAGGGAAAGGACAGTGTCTTTAATAAATGATGTTAGGAAAACTGGACAGCCACATGCAAAATAACGAAACCAGACCACTAACTTTTACCATACATAACTCAAAATAGATTAAAGACTTGAGCATAAGATCTGAAACCATAACTTGACATGAGTCTTGGTGATGATTATTTTTTATTTCATACCAAGAGCAAAGGCAATAACAGCAAAAACAAATGAGACTACAAAACTAAAAAGCTTCTATGCAGCAAAGAAACCATTAACAAAATAAAAAGGCAACCTATTGAATGGGAGGAAAGATTTGCAAATCGTGTATATGATAAAGGGTTACTATCCAAAGAACTCACACAACTCAATAGCAAAAAAACCCCCAAACACTCTCATTAAACAATGGGCAGGGGATCTGAATAGACCTTTTTCTTTTTTTTTTAAGAAAATGTACAGATGGCCAACAGGTACATGAAAAGGTGCTCAATCCCATTAATCACCAGGGAAATGTAAAACCACGGTGAGGTAGCACTTCATACCTGTTAGGATGGCCATCAAAAAGACAGGAAATAACAAGCAAGAATGAGAGTAAAAAGAACCCTTAGCACTGTTTATGGGAATGTAAATTGGGGCAGCCAAAAACAGAACCTTATGGCAGTTATTCAGAAAATTAACAATAGAACTGAGTAGAAACCAAGATGGCGGCATAGGCAAACACCTAAGCTACTGCCTCGCACAACAATTTCAAAATTACAACTAATAGACAGAACAGACACCATCTAGAACCACAGGAAAGCTGGCTGAATAAAAATTCTACAATTAGAAGTAAAGAGTGGGACTCATGAAGACTCAGAGGAGCTGTAAAAAGCTGAGGTACGGAGACACATGCATGGAGAGGACGGGCAAAGGAGGGTCTAGCTGGCTTCCTCTAGCGGGAGGGAGACGGAAAATCCTGGCTGCACTGAAACCCACTTCTGATTGCACTGAACCCCAGTTCAAGGAGAGACACATACAGGGGAGTCTGGACTGTTATGAAAAGGAAGGAGTACAGGGAAACAGGGTAGCCACGAAAGACAAGGTTTGGGGGTGCATGAAAGTGCATGTAAAAGTGTGCACACAGAGTGCTGACAGCTGATTGTACCACTGGCTTTCTCTAGTGGGAGGAAACCAGAACCTCTCAACAGCACTGAAATCCAGGTTCGACTGTACTGAACCCCAGTTTTGGGCAAGACCCTGAGGAACCAGACTCATACAGGTCCTTAGAGCGCATGGAAACTCAGGGGAACCGGAAAGGCAGAGGTCTGGAGGCTCGTGCGCATGTGCACAGAGAGCTGCAGAGATTACCCAGCAGCATGGAGACCCAGGGGTTGCAGTATAGGGCAGAGCTGACAGAAAGCCAAGGCTATCTGCTTAGCCCTGAGGCTCCACCACATCCAAGCACAGCACAGAGGCTGTTGCAGTTTTGCAAGTCTTAAGGCAGAGTTCAGCACAGAAGTTCTCCGGGCACAGACACAGCTGATCCTCACAACCAATTGGCTTGGAGGTCAATTTCCCCCAGTGATATCAACAACAATCTAGACTTACCTACAACAAGGCTGTACACACAGTCCACAAAGGGGTGCACCAAGAGTGTCCACTTTAGCTAACTGGGGAGGCAGAGCCACTGGGCCCTGTAGGACACCTAGCACACAAAGCTACTCTACCAACTCAGGGAAGCAGCGAAATATGTGGAGACTAAAGAACAGGTCACAAATGAAAACAAACGACTGGATATAGAGTTCAAAACTATGGTTATAAGGTTTTTTAAGAATTTCCTAGAAAAAAATGGATAAATTCAGCGAGACCCAAGAGGAGATGAAAAAGAATCAACTAGAGAAGAAAAAGGACCAACTAGAAATTAAACATACATTGACTGAAATAAAAAAATATTATACAGAGACTTAACAGCAGACTAGAGGAATGCAAGAATCAAGTCAAAGATTTGAAATACAAAGAAGCAAAAAACACTCCACTGGAAAAGCAAAAAGCAAAAAGAATAAAAAAATGTGAAGATAGTGTAAGGAGCCGCTGGGCAACTTCGAGCGTACCAACATCAGAATTATGGGGGTGCCAGAAAAGAGAGAGCAAGATACTGAAAACCTATTGAAGAAATGACTGAAAACTTCCCCCATCTGGTAAAAGAAATAGACTTACAAGTCCAGGAAGCGCACAGAACCCCAAACAAAAGGAATCCAAAGAGGACCACACCAAGACACATCATAATTAAAATACCAAGAGCAAAAGACAAAGAGAGAATATTAAAAGCAGCAAGAGAAAAAGTTAGTTACCTACAAGGGAGCACCCATAAGACTGTCAGCTGATTGCTCAACAGAAACTATGTAGGCCAGATGCGAGTGGCAAGAAATATTCAAAGTAATGAATAGCAAGAACCTACAACCAAGATTACTCTACCCAGCAAAGCTATCATTTAGAATTAAAGGTCAGATAAAGAGCTTCACAGATAAGAAAAAATTAAAGGAGTTCATCAACACCAAACCAGTATTATATGAAATGCTGAAAGGTATTCTTTAAGAAGAGAAAGAAGAAGAAAATGGGAAAGGTAAAAATTATGAACAACAAATACATATCTATCAACAAGTGAATCTAAAAATCAAGTGAACTGAAAATCTGTTGATCAGAATAAACTGGTGAATATAATAGAATTAGGGGCATAGAAAAGGAGTGGACTGATAATTCTCCGGGCGGGGTGGGGTGGGAGGTACAGGGAGAGACTGGACAAAAATCATACACCTCGGGAGGGAGGAGCCAAGATGGCGGCATAGGTAAACACCTACACTGCTGCCTCGCACAACAATTTCAAAACTACAACTAAAAGAACAGACATCATCCAGAACCACAGGAAAGCTGGCTGAGTGGAAGTTCTACAGCTAGAAGGAAAGAGAGGGGCTCACAGACACCCAGAGGAACTGCAAAAAGCTGAGGTACAGAGACGTGCGCGCTGAGAGAGCGGGTGCCCGAGTACCTGGCTGGCTTTCTCTGGCGGGAGGGAAACGGAGACCCCCAACGGCATTGAACCCCTTATCCTACGACACTAAACCCCAGATCCAGCTGAAACTCATACGGGGGGAGTTTGGACTGTGAAAAGGGAGAAGTGCACGGAAATTTAGGGGAGTCGCAAAAGATAGGAGGGTCTGGTCCCGGTCACGCACGCGC
>PVJN01039355.1:0-19840 GCA_004026805.1 Lasiurus borealis
CCCCCCCCTCCTCCTCCTCCTCCTCCCCCTCCTCCTTTCCCTCCCTGGCCGTGGCGGTCGTGTTGGCTCCCAGGGCTGGGCCCGGCCTCAGAGGCACCGGCACAGGAGGCGGTGATGCCACAGGTACCTAGTGGGTGGAGGCCCTTCGGCTGCTCCTCAGGCGCCGGAGAAACTGCACGGAGAAGAGAAACACACCGTCAGCGCTGACCCGACCGGCGCGGCTCAAACCACCGGGACCACACGCGCGAGTTTGTCTTTCCATTTACGTACTTTCCACTGACGTCAGAGGGGCAGGGAGAGGGAGAGACAGCAACACCCACGATGGGAGAGGGAATCAGGGACCGGCCGCCTCCCACTGGGGATGGAGCCCGCCACCCGGGCCTGTGCCCTGACCGGGAATCGCACCCTGACCTCCCGGTTCACAGGTGGACGCTCAGCCCCTGAGCCACGTCGGGCCCACCTTCTCAATCACATTTAGGAAGATTCCATATGTTCTGGTTACTTTTTAAAAATGGTGAAGGCGGTAAAATACACACTTTCTCTACCGGAAACGCCAAGCCTCGACCAGGGAGGCAGTGCCAGGAGGAGGGCTCACCTGTGGGCGTGGGCGTCTCTGTCGGCTCCGGGGAGGGCGCTGGGGACGGAGGAGATGGGGAGAAGCGAGTCACACGAGGCGCCGGTCATCGTGGCTGCCACAGTTTCTGGGTGAAATGGCGCCCCTCCCCCAGGCTCTCCTCTGGGGTCTTCCCTCCATCACCCCAGGGGCGGGCCCACAGCGGGTGACACAGCTCAGGAAATCAGAGCCCGGTGGATGGTTATCCCTAAAACCTGGCACACCAGCCCCGCGGGCGGGCTGCTCAGAGGTGAGAGCACTGGCCTGCAGCCTGAGGGTCACAGGTTCGAACCCTGAGTTTATGTGGGTGCATGATTCTCTCCGAGTCTCTCCCCATCCCTCCCGCTCTCTCTCTAAAAGTCAATGGGGAGTATTTCCAGGTGAGGGTTACCACCACCTTCACCACCAACACAACCACTACCACCACCATCACCTCCACCACCATCATCATCACCACCACCACCATCACCTCCACCACCATCATCATCACCATCACCACCATCACCATCATCACCTCCACCACCATCACCTCCATCACCATCACCACCATCAGCATCACCACTATCACCATCACCATCACCATCACCATCACCACCACCACCATCACCATCATCATCACCACCACCACCACCATCACCATCATCATCACTATCATCACATCTCTCCTCCTCCTCCTTCTCCTTCCCATAATCACCATCACCATCATCACCACCATCACCATCACCACCACCAGCACCACCACCACCACCATCACCATCATCACCACCACCACCAGCACCAGCACCATCACCACCACCACCACCAGCACCATCACCAGCACCAGCACTATCACCACCACGGCTATCACTGAAACCAGATACTTTAGAGTGTGGGAAGCAGGTGTTGGATGGGTGTAGGAGGTGGGTGTGGGGTATGTGAGGGGAGTGTGGGGGGTGGGAGGTCAGTGGCGGGGGGTGGCCAGGGCTGGGGCTGGGAGGGTCACTGTGCGGCTGAGTCGGGGGAGCAGAGGGCCGTCGGCTCCAGCGGCAGGCTCACCCGCGCAGGCCACGCCGGCGTCCTCGCCGTGGCCGCAGTTGTGGGAGAGCCAGCCCCGGTGCGGGCAGCTGCCCAGCCCCGCCTCTTCGCCCCGGCAGCCCACGTCGTCCAGGGCGATGGGGCCGCGGCCGGGGCCGAAGTGCGCGCTGCCGGGGGCCGCGAGGGCCGGGCCGCAGCCCAGCTGCCGGCACACCACGCGGGCGTCCCGCAGGTCCCAGCCGTCGTCGCACACGGTGCCCCAGCCGCCGCCGTCGCCCAGACGCAGCTCCACGCGGCCCTCGCAGCGGTGGCTGCCGCCGCTCAGCCTCAGGGCCGCCTCTGCAAGGGACACGGTCACTGAGCCGCTGCCTGCCCCCCTCCCCTGGCCTCCGGGGAGCCTCGGCCTCCAGTCCTGCTCTCCTGGGGGGTTCGAGGCCAGCGCTCTGGTCAGTGTGACATTAAAAAAATTTCTTTAGCCGAAACCGGTGTGGCTCAATGGATAGAGAGTCAGCCTGCGGACTGAGAAGTCTCGGGTTCAATTCTGGTTAAGGGCATGGACCTGGGTGGCAGGTACATCCTCAGTGGGGGGCGTGCAGGAGGCGGCTGATTGATGTCTCTCTCTCATCGATGTTTCTGACTCTATCCCTCTCCCTTCCTCTCTGTAAAAAATCAATAAAATATATTTTAAAAAATGTTCTTTAAATTGATTAAAAAATGGATTCTTGCCGAGACCGATGTGGCTCAGTGGATAGAGCGTTGGCCTGTGGACTGAAAGGTTCCAGGTTCGATTCCGGTCAAGGGCATAGACCTTGGTGGCAGGCACATCCCCAGTAGGGAGCATGCAGGAGGCGGCTGATCGATGTCTCTCTCTCATCGATGTTTCTGACTTTCTATCCCTCTCTCTTCCTCTCTGTGAAAAAAAAAATCAATAAAATATATTTTAAAAAAGGGTTCTTACAGAGGGAGGAAGGGAGAGAGAGAGGGATGGAGACATCAGTGAGAAAGAACCATCACGTATTGGCTGCCTCCGGCACGCCCCGACTGGGAGGTCAAATCCTGACCTCCTTCCTGGTCATAGGTCAACGCTGAACCCCTGAGCCACGCCGGCCGGGCTCAGTGGGATTTTTCTAAGTCATTTCTGCCGCCAGGGTGGCCTGCTGACGGAGGTCACAGGACCCGGGCTGTGGGACCTGGGCCATGGGACCCACCGAGGACCAAGCTGCTGTTCCTGCCCCATCTGGCCCATCCTTGTGGGGGGAGCCACCCACCCCGACCCCCTGGGACAGGAGACCCCCTCGCCATGGACCGGGCCAGGCCCCCTGCCCCCCAGCAGCAGGCGCTCCCTCTGGCCCCGAGGCCTCTGAAACCAGGACACGGGGCAGGTCAGCCCGGCAGGCGGGGGTCCCACCGCTTTCTCTGGCCGATCCCGGGGGGAGCCAAGGAGCAGAGAACCCCTTTCCCTTCCCAGTCCCCGGGCAGGCGGGCGTGGAATGGGGTCCCCCCTCCTGCCACCGGGACCCCGTGGAGCGGGCCGCGGCCCCGAAGGACCCACCGGAGTCGGCGTCCGGCAAGAGGGAGGTGTAGGAGGCCGAGAAGCCGGCGCCGGAGCCGGGGGAGGCGTCGCTGTGCAGGGCCAGGGCCAGGCGGCGGGAGGAGGAGGTGAAGGTGGCCGCGGGCCCGGAGCAGAGCCTGCCCAGCGAGAAGCCGGCGCTCGGCGGGCCGTCGAAGACCTCCAGGAAGTCGGAGGGGCAGCCGGGCGCGTCCTCCAGCCTGTGAAGCAAGGGTGCCCTTAGCCTGGGCCCGGGGCTCCGGGAAGGTTCCAGAAACGCGGTCTGAACCCTCCATCTCTTCCCAAGTCCCGGTCGCTGGGGCAGCATGTCTCTCTGCTCTGAAAATGCTGTATTTTTTGTTTTGTTCTGTGAATCCTCACCGAGGACATTTCCCACCGGTGTTTGGAGAGTGGGAGGGAGGGTAGGGTGGGAGAGAGACACATCGATGGGTTGCCTCCCCCCATACATCCCCAAATGCGGCCTGGGAGGGAGCCTGCCATCACGGTCCACGCCCTTGACTGGGAATCGAACCCAGGTCCCTTCCGTCCATGGGCCGACCCTCTCTCTCTGCGGAGCCAACTGGCCAGGGCAAAACACACACGTTTTAATTTTCAACATTTTCTTTCAATCGTGTTTTCTGAACGAATGTTGCCAGTGCAAGGAATGTAATCTAGTATTTTTGAAAAAATATTTTTGTATGGGTTTCAGAGAGGAGAGCGGGAGAGAGAGAGAGAAACACTAATGATGAGAAGAAATCGCTGATCGGCTGCCTCCTGCACGCCCCTCACGGGGGATGGAGCCCACAACCCAGGCCTGTGCCCTGACCCGGAATCAAACCCTGATCTCCTGGATCACAGATCAACGCTCATCCCCTGAGCCACGCAGCTTGGCTGCATGTCCGAGTTTTGACCACGATCACTAGATGGGCCTCAAGGCTGCCGTTTGCCTTTGAGAATTAAAGACAGAAGCTTCCCTGACCCGTGTTGCTCAGTGGATAGAGCGTCGGCCTGTGGACCAAAGGGTCCCCGGTTCGATTCCAGTCAAGGGCATGGACCTTGGTGGCGGGCACATCCCCAGTCAGGGAATGTGCAAGAGGCAGCTGATCAATGTTTCTTTCTCATCGATGTTTCTAACTCTCTCTCCCTCTCCCTTCCTCTCTGTAAAAAAATCAGTAAAATATATTAAAAATAGTAATAATATGCCAAAACCGGTGTGGCTCAGTGGATAGAGCGTCGGCCTGCAGACTGAAGGGTCCCAGGTTCGATTCTAGTCAAGGGCATGGACCTTGGTGGCGGGCACATCCCCAGTGGGGGGCGTGCAGGAGGCAGCTGATCCATGTCTCTCTCATGATAGATGTTTCTAACACTCTATCCCTCTCCCTTCCTCTCTGTGAAAAAATCAATAAAATATATTTGAAAAAAAATATTAAAAAAATAATAATAAAGATGAAAGCTGTTGTTTGTGGGGTGGGGGGCAGGAGGAGGACGGTGGTCGGTGGGCGTGGCCCGCACCCCCCCCCCCCCCGAACAAAGGACAGGCCGCAGTTACTCACTCCACCACGTCCAGCGTAAGTTGGACACGAGCCTCGGCCTCCACCTGAATGTCCCAGACGCACACCACATTGGGGGGGTACGCGCGGGGGTACCCGGGGCTGGAGAAGGCGCCGGAAGCGTTGGTGAGCAGCCCGCCGCAGGGTTCGTCTTCCCCTGCAGGAGGCAGCGAAGAAAGCCCATCAGGGGGTGGCCTGGGCCCGGCCGGTGTGTTCAGGGGGTCGAGAGGGGCAGGTGAGGGCGGGTCGGAGCGGGGTCCAGGGCTGAGGTGGCCGGACGGGGGGCTTGGAGGCGCCTCTGGGTTCCAGGGGCTGGTCTTGGTGGGGCAGGGGGACACTAGGCCCCCCGCTGGGCCGCCGGGTCCTCCCGGGAGACAGGGCGTGACCCCGGCTGAAAGGGCTCAGCCTGAGTTTTTTTTTAAATATATTGTATTGATTTTTTCACAGAGAGGAAGGGAGAGAGATAGAAAGTCAGAAACATGGATGAGAGAGAGACATCGATCAGCCGCCTCCTGCACGCCCCACAGTGGAGATGTGCCTGCAAGCAAGGTACATGCCCCCAACCGGAATCGAACCTGGGACCTTCCAGTCCGCAGGCCGACGCTCTATCCACTGAGCCACACCGGTCTCGGCTCAGCCTGTGTTTTAGTGGCGGTTATCAATCCGCACCCGAGGATTTCCCCTTGGATTTTAGAGAGAGTGGAAGGGATGGGTGGGGGGGGAGGACACACAGAGAGAGACATGGATGTGAGAGAGACCCGTCGATGAGGGTGGGATGGAGCCCGCACCCCACGTGCGTGCTCTGACCAGGAGTCAAACCCAGGCCTCCCCCCCAGTCCTCAGGCCGACACTCTATCCACTGAGCCACCCCGGCCAGGGCTCGGCCTGTGTTTTAACAACAAGGGTGCAAGACCAGGCCTCCTTTCTCAGGGCGCCATGCCTGGACCCCGCCTGGGGCAGGAAACCCCTCCCTCGTGTGACCTACAAATCCTAGCTGAAGGCGGAGGGCCTGGCTCAGCGGGTGAGCCACGACCTCGGACCCAGGAGGTCACGTTTCACTTCCGGGTCAGGGCGCAGGCCCGGGGTTGCAGCTCTCAGTCCCTCGTAGGGGCGTGCAGGGAGGCAGCCGATCCGTGATTCCCTCTCATCGTGGCTGTTTCTCTCTCTCCCTCTCTCTTCCTCTCTGAAATCAAACCACATATTAAAAAAAAACACAAATAAATAGTAGGGAAAGAATGAACGCGGAGGTACCTGTAGGAGGGCTGTCAGCTGTCGAGTCTGAAAACACAGAGAGAAAAAACAGTACCGTGAGTGAGGACTCGGCTCCAGAAATTCCCTCACAACACCCAGAAACATCGGCCCTCGGCTGTGCCTTCTCGGTGCCGAGGGGACGGAGAGGAGGCTGGGTCTTTAAGAGTTTGGATAGGCGAAACCGCTTTGGCTCAATGGATAGAGCGTCGGCCTGCGGACTGAAGGATGCCAGGTTCGATTCCGGTCGGGGGCATGTACCTTGATGGTGGGCACATCCCCAGTGGGGGGCGTGCAGGAGGTGGCTGATGGATGTCTCTCTCTCATTGATGTTTCTAACTCTCTATCCCTCTCCCTTCCTCTCTATAAAAAATCAATAAAATATATTTAAAAAAAAGAGTTTGGACAGCCACACCCACGTGCGGCAGGGGGAAGCTGGGTGCAGTGTTTGGAGGGGAGCAGGACCGTCACACATGGGCATGCAGCCCCCCACAGCGGACACCCACACGGGACCCCACGGGCCCAGACCTACACCCTCCCGTCAACCCGCACACTCCCTCCCGCCTGCCTCTCTCCCTCCCTGTGGCTACCACCCACACTCTTGCTGAGGCTAATGAGCGAGCGTTTTGCTCTTGCTAATGAGCACAGAGAGAGAGAGAGAATTCAAGTCGCTCGGCCCCGATTTCCGGATCAAGGAGCAGCCGGAATCCACGCAGGTCTCGGCCTGGGGCGGGTGGCAGTGCGTGGAGGGCGGTACCTGTGGGTCCTGCCGTGGGGTGGCTGTCGACACCTGTGCAAAGACAGAGGGGAGACGGGCGGGTGCATTACGGCAGGCCCACGGCCCTGGCTGGTGTGGCTCAGTGGATAGAGCGTCGGCCTGCAGACAGGAGGGTCCTGGGTTCAATTCCGGTCAGGGGCAGGTACCTCGGTGGTGGGCTCCTCCCGGGCGCTGGTTGGGGGTGTGTGTGCAGGAGGCAACCCATGGATGTGTGTCTCTCTCTCATCGATGTTTCTCTCCATCTCTCTCCCTCTCCCTCCACGCTCTCTAAACATCAATGGGAAAATCTCCTCAGGTGAGGATTAACCAAAATAAATAAATAGAAATAAAGCAAAGGACGCTAGAATCGCTAACGGGTCTTACGGGATCTACAACAGTCGTCAACAGCCCCCTGCCCAGGCCCTGGGTTCCTAGGTCACTGCTCAACCCCTGGGCCCGCCACCTGACTAGCATCTCTTTATAATTTTTTAAAAATATATTTTATTGATTTTTCACAGAGAGGAAGGGAGAGGGACAGAAAGTCAGAAACATCGATGAGAGAGAGACATCGATCGGCCGCCTCCTGCACGCCCCCCACCGGAGATGTGCCTGCAACCAATGTATGTGCCCTTGACCGGAATTGAACCTGGGACCCCCCCCTCCCCCAGTCTGCAGGCCGACGCTCTATCCACTGAGCCAAACTGGTTTTGGCATCTAGCGTCCCTTTAAAATTCCCAGAAGCACCCTTGTCGGAAACCAAACATTGTTCTCACTAAATGGATGTAAACAGGAGGCCAGAAGGCTGGTCCACCTTAACTGCTCTGAAAGGTCAGAGCTAATCACTCACTGTTTAGTTGAAAACATTGTTGGCTGAAGCAGCCTCTACCTGTTTGTTTCATGTTTATTTGTTTTGTTATTTCCTGCCCATAGGCTAGGGGTGTGTCCCAAAGCCTGAATAAAAGGGAGAAAAAGGCCAGAGCAAGTGGCAGTCCTTTCCACTAGAGGAAGGCTCCCGCCTGGCCCCCCGATATCGCCAAATTAATGTTTTCTGGTCTCTCATTTCGTTTGCGTGCGGCCTCCTTCAGAACCTGAACCCTGAACCGGGAACCCCGAACCACGTGGGACGTGGAAAGAGGTTCCCACACACCCCGGTCGGAGGACACCTCACACGGCCCCCGATGCGTGCTCACCGGCCCAGGCAGAGCAGGGACTCACTGCTCCCTCATCCGTGTTTTGGGAGGAAAGGACGTGAGTGGCAGGGCAGGGCTGGGCTGGTGGTGGTGGGAGGGGGCGGGGACTGCTGGGGTCACACGGATGCCACTCAGCTGTGGGCACTGAAGGTGCACCCCGCAGGCCAGATCCGGGGAGCGGCTCTCCCCTCGGCGGGAGTGGACGCACCGGGCGTGGGCCCCTGAGGTCCCTGCCGGCCGGACACCCACCTGGCTCGCCCTCGCCGGCGCCCGGGTCGCGGGCCACGGCGCGGTACAGGGCGGAGAAGCCGGCGCTGGTGCCGGCCGCGTCGCTGCGGAACACCAGGGTGAGGACGTTGGAGGAGGCGAGGAAGGTGAGGGCCGCCCCCGTGCAGAACCGGCCCATGGACAGCGAGGCCCTCTGCCGCCCGTCAAACACCTCGATGAAGTCGGGGCACCCGAAGGCGCCCTCCAACCTGGGGGGCGGGAGAACAGCTCGGAATTAGACCCCAGAACCCCCAGAAACATCTCACAGGAAGTCGGGGTTGGCCTCGCATTTGGCCAGAAACTGCCATCCTCCCGCCACCTCCTTCCAGCCCCCCATTGGGGGCATCACCCCTAAATATCGCCAGAACCTGCGCTCCTTCCCTTCTTCCCAGGGGGACCCAGGCCAGCCAGCCTCTCTTCGTTTCCTGCTCGCTCACCCCCGCCCCCCACCCTCCGGCTCCCAGTCTCTCACCCCCTCCCTCTCGGCCTCCCCGAGGGAGGGCCCCCATCCCCCCGCGGAGAGGGAGACGGGGAGGGAGACAGGGCGCCTGGAGGAGGAGGAGGAGGAGAAGGAGGACGGGGCTCGTACCGCAGCCTCCGGACGGTCAGCAGCACGAGGAGCCCCTCGGCCACGCGGACCTCCCAGACGCAGCGCACGCCCGCGGGGCCGCCGGTGGCGGGCAGGAGGCTGGAGAAGGAGCCCTCCGGGCTGGACAGGACACCCCCGCAGGAGCTGCTTCCTCCTGTGAAGGCAGACGGGGCCCCGGTGGCTTCCCAGGTTTCAGCACCCTGGACAGCTCCCGCCGGGAGATGGGCAGTGAGGAGGGGGCGGTGAGGATGTGGGTGAGGATGTGGAAGGTGAGTGAGGGGTGTGGGAGGCGGGTGAGGAGTGTGGGAGGTGGGTGTGGGGTGTGGGAGGCGGGTGTGGGGTGTTCCAGGAGGAGGCCTAAGCCCCGAGAGACACACACACACACACACACACACACACACACACACACACTGGCTGTGCATCGCCCTCTGGCGTCCCCTGCCCAGGTGGTGCCACTCTCTCCGTGGGGAAAGCCAGCAGCTCCAGCCCAGAGCCTGGCACTGAGGCCGAGGGTCTTCTAACACTAAACCCGGGCCTGGCCCGTGTGGCTCAGGGGCCGAGTGCTGCTGGTCTAGGAACCAGGAGGTCCCGGTCTGACTCCTGGCCAGGGCACAGGCCCCGGGGACAGGCTCCCTCCCCAGGATGGGTCGTGCTGGAGGCAGCCGGTCCATGATTCTCTCTCATGGTGGATGTTTCTCTTTCTCTCTTCCTCTCCCTTTCGCTCTGCAGTCAATAAATATATACAGTGGCACCTCGAGATACGAGTGCCCTAACATAGGAGATTTTTGAGATACGAGCCATCGAGCGAGCGATTTTTGCTTTGAAATACGAGCAACAGTTGAGATGCGAGTCATCGCGAGGATCGGCTGGCTGCACACGACCCACCAGTTTACCGCGACTCGAGCGTCTCCTAGTTTCCCACGCCTCAAGGTGACGGAACGAATTAAACTCGTATCTCGAGGTACCACTGTATTTTTAAAATTCCTTTAATTCTTAAAAAAAAACACAAAAACTGAATCCCAGGCACCTGCTGCTAGGGCAGCCCCATCCAACGAGAAAAACTTGTTCTGTCTTTTTTTTTTTTTTAAATCCTCCCCTGAGGATATTTTCCCCCCATTCATTTCTAGCCAGAGTGGAGGGGAGGGGGAGAGACAGACAGAAACATCTCCTGCAGGGGCTGGGGATGGAGCCCGCAACCCAGGTGCGTGCCTGTGATCCCTTGACCAGCATCAACCACTGAGAGCCAACCGGGGATGTGCCCGCAACCAAGGTACATGCCCCCGACCGGAATCGAACCTGGGACCTTCCAGTCCTCAGGCCGACGCTCTGTCCGCTGAGCCGCACCGGTTTCGGCTGTCCTGTCTTTTCAGAATCACCGGGGCCTCCTACCTGGCTCTCCCTCGCCGGGCGGGACGGCGTCGAACAGAGCGTGGAAGCCGGAGCCGGTGACCACGGCGTCACTCTGGAAGACCACGGTCAGGACGTGGGAGGAGGAGGAGACCAGCACCGGCCCTGGGCTACAGAACCGGCCCAGGGAGGGCGAGGCGGTCCCCGGCCCGTCGAAGACCTCCACCGAGTCGAAGGGGCACCCCGGGATGTCTTCCAGGCTGGGGGGGGGGGCAGAGCCGAGAGTCAGCCCCTCCCTCACTGGCCGGGCCACCCTGGAGGCAGAGCGCACGCAGGAGGGTGGCCGGTCCCGGGATTCCGTGTCTTGTCTGGGTCTCGGTTTAAGCCAAGGCATACGGACACGAGACAGATGGACTCCCGCCCTCGGGGGTCTGTGCCCCGCCCTCTTGTTCCTGTTGAGCAACGGTTCTCAACCATTTTTAATGCTGTGACCTTTTATTTATTATTATTATTTTTTTAATATATTTTATTGATTTTCCACAGAGAGGAAGGGAGAGGGAGAGAGAGTTAGAAACATCGATGAGAGAGAAACATCGATCAGCTGCCTCCTGCATGCCCCCCACTGGGGATGTGCCCGCCACCAATGTACGTGCTCTTGACCAGAATCGAACCTGGGACCCTTCAGTCCGCAGACCGACGCTCTATCCACTGAGCCACACCGGTCTCGGCAATGCTGTGACCTTTTAATACAGTTCCTCATGTGGTGGTGACCCCCAACCATAAAATTATTTCCGTGGCTACTTCATCACTGTCATTTTGCTCATGTTATGAATCGTAATGTAAATATATGCGTTTTCTGATGGTCTGAGGCTCTACAGCAGCGGTTCTCAACGTGTGGGTTGCGACCCGCAGGTTGGAAACTGCTAGCAAGGTCGCCTAAGACCATCGGGAAACAGATAGTATTTACATTACGATTCATTAACAGGAGCAAAATGACAGTTATGAAGTAGCAACGAAAATATGATTGGGGGTCACCACCACATGAGGAGCTGTATTAAAAGGTCACAGCATGAAAAAAGGTTGAGAACCAGTGCTGTTGAAGAAGGAGCGAGCCCCGTGGTGGTTACGACGGGTCACGGGCGTGTCCTTACTTCAGACTCGGGATGGTGAGCCTGACGCGGGACGTTTCATTCACGCGGATCTCCCAGACGCACTGGGTGTCCGTGGGGTAGTTTTCCGGGTAGTGGGGGCTGGAAAACGAGCCGGGGGCCCTGGTCAGCACCCCTCCACAGGAGCCACTTCCTCCTGCAACAACAGGGAACACCCACGTGACGAAGGGCAATGACCCAGCCCCACCCCTGGTGGAGGCCGTGGGCAGCAGTGCCCCCTGGTGGGCTGCTGGGAAGGAGCGTCCTTTTGGGCTAATTCTGCTGAGTCCAATGGAAGTTTAGGTTCCATTTCCCTTAAAATAGTGGTTCTCAACCTGTGGGTCGCGACCCCTTTGGGGGTGGAATGACATTTTCACAGGGGTCGCCTAAGACCATTGGAAAACAGATACTTACATTATGATTCATAATAGTAGCAAAATTATAGTTATGAAGTAGCAATAATTTTATGGTTGGGGGTCACCACCACATGAGAAACTGTATTAAAGGTCGCGGTCTTAGGAAGGTTGAGAACCACTGGTCCTTTCGGTCTAATTCTGCTGAGTCAAATGGAGGTTCCGTTTCCATTAACACGAGCCATTACCTGTTACGGGATCCGGAGATGCCGTGGAAAGACCTAGAAGGAAAACCAGGGGTGGTCACTGTGATGAGCAGATGGCTCTTCTCTCTCTCTCTCTCTCCACATGGCCTCCTCCCTCCCTGTCACCCACGGCTGTTCCAGCTGAGCTGAGTGACAGGGAAAGAGAGAACCACAGACGAGCGTGCATTTGAGTGTCTGTGCCATTGACCTTCATCGGGGCCCTTTAACATCCGACAGCCTCCCCCCCCCCCACCTCCCACAGTCACGACATGAAGCCGCGTGCCCAGGAGCGGTGGGAACATGCCAATGACTGGTGACCTGCGTGTGCTGGCGGAGGCTCTGTGGGCACAGCAGGCGCCTCCCAAGGGCAGGAGACGGAGTTGGCCATCCCAGCCCCGCTGGTCGGCAGCTTCCGATCGCCCCCGCCCTCGGCCGGAAGAGGAGGCGAGCTCACTCACGCAGACCCGGCAGGATGCTGGGGGCCCAGCGGCCAGACTGTCCTTGCAGTGAAACCAGTGCCTCTCCATTGACCTCTATCTAGTGCCACCTCGGGGTTCAAAAGCGTGTGCGGGCCTGACCTTTCTCACTTAGTGTGTGCTTTTCTTTCTTTTTTTAAAAAAATATATTTTATTGATTTTTTACAGAGAAGAAGGGAGAGAGATAGAAAGTCAGAAACATCGATGAGAGAGAGACATCGATCAGCCGCCTCCTGCACACCCCACTGTGGAGATGTACCCGAAAGCAAGGTACATGCCCCCGACCGGAATCGAACCTGGGACCTTTCAGTCCGCAAGCCAACGCTGTGTGGTTCTCAACATTCATCCGTATTTGATATTATTATTATTATTATTATTATTATTATTATCATTACCAAAGTTGTTTGGACTAGAAAAACATGGACATACCTGGAGGTGTGGGAGGAGTCAGGACTTCTGCATCTGGGAGCATAATGAGAAGAGGTCTCTCTCATTAGTGCATCCAAAGTGTGGAGGATGTGGGGTACGGGCAGGGGTGGGGGACAAAGGGGAAAGGACCATAGTCTTTCTGACACCAGAGCACCAGACCGGCCCCTGGGCCAGCCCAGTCCCCCTCCGGCAGGGTCCTTGGTCTCAGGGGCAGGGGACTCAAGGCTGGATTACCTGTCCCCTCTAATCCTGAACCACCTGGGATATGTGTTAAAATGCAAGACCCAGAGCCCCTTCTCAAAATGAATTAGTCATCATCACCAGGGTCGGGATCCTGCATTGCCATGTTCCCGGTGGGGCCGGTGCACACGAACATTGGAGACCCCCACCCACCCTGTGTGCCATCTGGAGCTGCCCCTGGCAGGGTGTGTGTCTGGTCCCAGGGCCAGGGAGAAGCTCGAGGACTGTGTGATGAAAGAATGAGCCTATGGATGGAGGGATGGAGGGATGGAGGGATGGAGGGAGAGGGAGGAGGGATGGATGGAAGGAAGGATGGATGGAGGGAGAGATGGAGGGAGGGGTGGATGGAGGGAGGGATGGATGGGTAGAGGCATGGATGGATGGGTGGGTGGAGGAATGGAAGGATGGATGGCTAGGATGGAGGAATGGAAGGAGGGATGGAGGGATGGAGAGATGGATGGAAGAATGGAAGGAAGGATGGATGGATAAATGGATGGATGGGATGAATGGAGGGAGGGATAGAGAGAAGGGTGGATGGAAGAATGGAAGGATGGATGGAGGAATGGATGGAAGGAAGGATGGAAGGAAGGATGGAGGAATAGATGGAAGGAAGGATGGATGCAGGGATGGATGGATGGAGGCAGGGATAGAGGGAAGGATGAATGGATGGATGGATGGATGGGTGGGTGGAGGAATGAAAGGAAGGATGGAGGGAGGGATGGATGAATGGAAGGAAGGATGAATGGATGGATGGATGGGTGGGTGGAAGAATGGAAGGATAGATGGATGGATGGAAGGAAGGATGGATGGAGGGATGGATGGATGGATGGAAGGATGGATGACATTCCCTCTGGGATGCATGGTTTCACCTACAACCCTGGAAAGGGTTGTCTGAAAGGGGAGGGGCTACCAGAGCAGGCGACGCCGGCGTCCTCGCCGTGGCCGCAGTTGTGCTCCGCCCAGCCCGGGCGCGCGCACTGGCCCAGGTGCCGCTCCGCCCCCGAGCAGCGCACGTCGTCCAGGAGGATGCGGCCGGAGCCCGGGCCGAAGCGGGCCTGGCCCAGGGCAGCGAGGGCCCTGCCGCAGCCCAGCTGCCGGCACACCACCGCCGCCGCCTGCAGGTCCCACAGGTCGTCGCACACGGTGCCCCAGGCGCCCTCGTGGAGCACCTCCACGCGGCCCGAGCAGGGGCTGGCGCCGCCCGCCAGCCGCAGCGCCAGCCAGTCCCCTGTGGACAGAGACCCGGTGAGACTGCCGTCGGGGACGCTCCCCACGGGCCGGTCAGAGTCCCGGCCCTGCTCCACCACCAGGGATGGGGGACGTGGCAAGAGGTCAGCCAACTGGTCAACCACCGGGACTGACAAATTATAGGATGGTCAGAATGCCATGCAGCGTGGCCCGGCCAGCGTGGCTCAGTCCCTGAGCACTGACCTATGAACCTGGAGGCCACAGTTCCATTCCTGGTCAGGGCACAGGCCCAGGTTGTGGGCTCCATCCCCAATGTGGGGCATGCAGGAGGCAGCCGGTCCATGATTCTCTCTCATCGTTGATGTTTCTATCTCTCTCTCCCTCTCCCTTCCTCTCTGAAACCCATAAAAACATATTTTATTTTATTTTTTATTTTTTAATATATTTTACCGATTTTAGAGAGGAAAGGAGAGGAAGAGAGAGAGAAACATCAATGATGAGAATCATTGATTGTCTGCCTCCTGCATGCCCCCTACGGAGGATCGAGCCTGCAACCTGGGCATGTGCCCTTGACCAGAATTGAACACGGGACCCTTCAGTCCACAGGCAGAGACACTCTATCCACTGAGCCAAACCAGATAGGGCATAAAAACCTATTTTAAAACTGTCCACTAACTGAATAGTTATTGGGCCATTCTGAGCAAATGCAGAAGAATGTTATGAACAATGTGCACAGGGCTCTGTGGTTTTGTGTGTGCATTCGTGTGTGTGTGCGCACATGTATGTGTGTGTGTGTGCATATGTGTGTGTGTGTTCACCTTTGTAGTCACTCAGGAAGAGCATCCGTTTACTCACTTCATCTACAACAGTGGTTCTCAACCTTCCTAAGGCCGCAACCCTTGAATACAGTTCTTTATGTGGTGGTGATCGATCACCAACCATAAAATTATCTTTGTCACTGCTTCATCACTGTAATTTAGCTACTGTGATGAATCTTCATGTAAATATCTGTGTTTTCTGATGGTCTCAGGAGACCCTGCCAGCTGTTCGCGACCCACAGGCTGAGAACCGCCAATCTACAAGGAAACGGAGGCCCAGTGGCTCACCCCCAACCTCACGTCTGGAACGTAACAGGTCTACATGCAGCTCTAATCCCACTGCTTTCCTTTCTCCTCGGCCGCTCCATCTCACTGCCTCCAGGATGCCTGACACCCTGTTCCCCTCAAAACGTCGCGAGTGACGTCGAGGCGCATCCACTATGACCACACGTGGCCCCAGCCAGGGAAGACAGGGCCCCCCTCGAAGGCTGTGTAACCGCTCAGGGTCTGCAGGCGGGGAAAGGCTCTGAGAAACGAACTCTGCTCCCCAGATGCCAGAGCTGACGCGGCCCGCGGTTCTGAACGGCCTGAGAGGTGTGAGCACGGTCCCCGGGGCTCCTTTGCAAACAGATGAGCCACGGGCAGTGGGTCCCAGGCAGGTGGTGACGGGCGTCTGCCCTCGAGGCTTACCTGGTCTTGTTGTGGGCATCGACGTCGTCATCGCGGGTGTGGCTGCTGGGGTGGCTGTGGACACAAGAAAACCGCCTTCAATACAGAGGGAGAGGGAGAGGGCCGACCAGACAGGGAGGCAGCGTTCCGAGGCGGCTCCCCATGCCACGCGAACGTGCGGGCAGAGTCCCTCTCCCTGTCTTCTCCACAAGAAGTAGCCTCCGCCCGGCCGGAGTGGCTCAATGGGTGAGTGTCAACATATAAAGCAGGAGTCAGGGTTCGATTCCCTATCGGGGCACACGACTGGGTTGCGGGCTAAGTCCCCACTGTGGGGCGTCGTGCCGGGGGCAGCCAATCGGTGATTCTCTCTCATCATTGATGTTTCTCTCTCTCCCTCTCTCCCTTCCCCTTTATTTATTTATTTTTAATATATTTTATTTATTTTTCACAGAGAGGAAGGGAGAGGGATAGAGAGTTAGAAACATCGATGAGAGAGAGACATCGATCAGCCGCCTCCTGCACGTCCCCCACGGGGGATGTGTCCGCCACCAGGATACATGCCCTTGACCGGAATCGAACCTGGGACCTTTCAGTCCGCAGGCCGACGCTCTATCCACTGAGCCACACCTGTTTCGGCTCTCCCTTCCCCTTTAAATCAATCATACATGTTTGTGTTTAAAAAAGAAGTACCCTTGCCGAAACCGGTTTGGCTCAGTGGATAAAGCATCGGCCTGCGGACTGAAAGGTCCCAGGTTCGATTCTGGTCAAGGGCATGTATCCTGGTTGCAGGCACATCCCCCATGGAGAGTGTACAGGAGGTGGCCGATCGATGTCTCTCTCTCATCGATGTTTCTAGCTCTCTATCCCTCTCCCTTCCTCTCTGTAAAAAATAAATAAAATATATATTTTTTAAAAAAGCATCACCCTCTGAGACCGAACTGCCTTTGCGTGGGAGAGGGGGAGCTCGGTGTTTCTTAGATGTGTGGGCCCCAACAAAAGGGGTCTCTTTCCGTGCCCACTCCCTGGACACCTGGCGGTTAAGTCGTGCCGTCCTGTGGTGCAGGCACCCCCACTAGTGCTGCTGCTTCTGTGGTTTCCCAGTTTCCCTAACCGGGAGTGCCTGGTTGGCTGGGTTTCATTGCTTCTGACAGGAAACCAAATCAATGATGATCAATAGGCAGGGACCCGGGTGTCAATAGGTGTAGCCATGTTCCCACTGTGAGCGAGTGTCAGACGTGTGCAAATATGTGCAGACAGACCTCTACATGCAGGTGATTAGCGGGCAGGCGTGAAAGGAATCAGATTACGACAGTCATAGGGTGGGGACCAGGGCAGACACCGAACCAGGAGCGAAGATGAAGAAACAACAGGATGCCGAGACCTGTGTGGCTCAGTGGATAGAGAGTCGGCCTGCAGACTGAAGGGTCCCAGGTTCGATTCCGGTTGGGGGCATGTACCTTGGTTGCGGGCACATCTCCACTGTGGGGCGTGCAGGAGGCGGCTGATCGATGTCTCTCTCTCATCGATGTTTCTGACTTTCTATCTCTCTCCCTTCCTCTCTGTAAAAAATCAATAAAATATATTAAAAAAGAAAAAGAGAAACAGGAGCCAGGACTCACCACTAGTGGGCTGCAGGGTCAGTGGAACCGGCTCTGCAAACACAAGGAAACCTTCGTCAATCACCGCCCTACGGCGCCCTGGCCGGGCCGCTCCGCGGTGAGAGCGCCTTCGCCATTCGCCAAGGTTGGGGGTCAGACCCCGGCCCAGGCCCAGACAGGAGTCAGCCCTGAGCGAGCGAACAAACAGACCAACAGGCGCCCCTCTCAAACGCTTAAACCGGCGACCAGCAGCCGCGTCCTGTCAATCACGGTGACTCCCTTGATCTACCCGGGACCCGGCAGCTCCCAGCCAGCTCAGCGGGCGCCCCGGTGCTCCCGAGAAGGAGGCTGCTCTGAGCACGTGCCGGCCGAGCGGAGGCTGCAAGGACCGTGCCTGCGCTCAGCCCTCTCAGGGGTCACCAGCAGGACCCGTCGCTGGGGGGCGCGGAGCCGGGACTGACCCTCTGCAGCCTCAGCTCCCTCCCTGTCCAGGGGCAGAAGCACGGCTTTGCGTCAGGATGGGGGGAGGTCGCACGGCGCTGAGGACGGTGCCCGGCTCAGACGGGGCATCCGGCCGACACCCCAGTTCCTCCCATCACGGCTGCTGTCCGCCCCCAGCCTCGGCGCGTGAGGCGCACCGGGACCCTCGTCCCGCTCCTGGCGTCCTTCGCACCACACACCTGTGCTCCCCCACCTGTGCTCCCTCCTGTGCTCCCTCCCTCACCTGCGGGGCCTCCTCCCGCTTCTCTGCTCATAGCCTCCCCAGGTTTTTTGTTTTTTTTTTTTAATATATTTTATTGATTTTTTACAGAGAGGAAGGGAGATAGAGAGTTAGAAATATCGATGAGAGAGGGACATCGATCAGCCGCCTCCTGCACGCCCCCCACTGGGGATGTGCCCGCAACCAAAATACATGCCCCCGACCGGAATCGAACCTGGGACCTTTCAGTCCGCAGGCCGACGCTCTCTCCACGGATCCAAACTGGTTTTGGCGCCCCCCCAGGTTTAAAGACAAACCTAAGCCTGGCTGGCATGGCTCAGGGGCTGAGCGTCTTCCACCCACGAACCAGGAGGTCAGGGTTCAATTCCCGGTCAGGGCACAGGCCCGGGTGGCAGGCTCCATCCCCAGTGGGGGAGCGTGCAGGAGGCAGCCGATCAATAAATCTCCCTCATCGTTGATGTTTCTGTCTCGCTCCCTCCCTTTCCCTTCCTCTCTGAGATCAATAAAAATGTTTAACAAAGAAGAACAAGCTTCAGGCTGTTTTCTGTATTTTCCTGAAAGCTGTGCTGTCACCGACACTGGTCTCTCTCTCTCTCTCTCTCTCTCTCTCTCTCTCTCTCTCTCGCTCTCACTCTCTCTCTCTCTCTTTCTCCCAGTGCCTGGCCTGAGACGCACCCACACACTAACTGAGCACATCCCGCATGTGCTGGGTCCTCCTTGCCCTCTAATGGTGTCACCCCTGCTGGTCTCTGGTCTTGGAGGCCCTCTGCTTCCTGGGCTGGGACCTCACTCCCTGCAGGTCCTACCACGCCCGCCCGGGGCGGGGCTCAGAGGGACCCCGAAACGGCCTCCAGCGGATCCTGCAAGGAGACTCCGCCGTGGGGACTGAATAGCCGCGAGGCAGCTGCCCACCACCGAGCCCTCATGATGCCGTGACCAGTCAGTCACCCGCACACCGGCCTGCAGGAGGGTCATCTGACCATTCCCACTCTCAGGGGGGGAAGGGGGAAGAAGGAGGGACAGAGCCCCCCCCGCCGCCCGCACCGCCACCCTCTCACCTTTGGGGGCGGCGTAGTAATAGGCGATGAAGACCTTCCCGACGCTGTTGGAGCCTCGGAAGTACACGAGGGTCATGGAGCTGGAGGAGGACTCGTAGGTGAGGTAGAAGCCGGAGCAGGTCCGCCCCAGCGACGCGGCCGAAGACGGGGGCCCGTCCAGGATTTCGAAGTACTCGTTGGCGCAGTCCAGGCTGGGGAGGAAGCGGACGGCGCCTCAGGCCCCGGGCGGTAGTAGCCCTGCGGGGGGCGCCAGAGGCCGGCCCTTACGTGGTGACTCTAATGAGGCCGCGGAGAGAGGCAACGCTCCTTCAAATGAAGGGTGTGTGCCGAGACCGGTGTGGCTCAGCGGATAGAGCGTCGGCCTGCGGACTGAAAGGTCCCGGGTTCTGATTCCGGTCAAGGATATGGACCTGGGTTGCAGGCACATCCCCAGTGGGGGGCGTGCAGGAGGCGGCTGATTGATGTCTCTCTCTCTCATCGATGTTTCTAACTCTCTATCCCTCTCCCTTCCTCTCTGTAAAAAAAACAATAAATTATATTAAAAAAACAATTTCAGTTGCTTGGGGGAGGGCAGTCTCCTTAAAACATGGATCTGTGAAGGACGTCAACCTTGACTCCGACATTAAAACGTGAACATGTCTCATCTCTCCGGTCTGAGTCCCCTGGATTCTGCACCTTTAACCAGAGCTGAAATGCAGACCCCTGGGTCTTAATCTCCACCTCTCTCTCTCTCTCTCCCTCTCTCTCTCTCTCTCTCTCTCTCTCTCTCTCTC
>PVJN01039356.1:0-19840 GCA_004026805.1 Lasiurus borealis
GGGGGGGGGAGGGAGCGAGTGTGTGAAAATATTAACTCTCTCCCTTTCCGTTCTCTGGCACAGAAAACGAAAAGAGACGCGAACGCACACAAGGCAGGAGAAACCAAGGGCGAAAGCGACATCTTGGATTTTTTTTTTAATGGATTTTTTTTTTAAGGTTAAAAAAAATCCCCATGATGGAAACCACATCGGACACGCCGGTGTAGGCGTGTGGGTTTGCTGGGACACACTTGTCAGCAGAAAACCCGGATTCCTCTCCTAAAGACGGCCAAGCGACCGTTAGTTGCTGTGGATAAAGAAAGGAGGTGAGTCGGCTCAGGGGTGCCGGAGCCTGCTAACCTGTCACCACATTCGTGTCCCAATGCCTCCCCTGAACCTCGCGACAGGCGTCTATACGCTTTCTTGCTTGCTGGCGGGGGGGACTTCGAAACAGTTTTGTTTTGAAATCGGACTTTGTCTGAAGACACCTAAACGCGGGTCACGGCTCCTCCAGAGGCGCCCAGAAGCAACTTGCAAGCACTGCTGAGCCAAAGATCCCGGCTCGTGCACGCTCACCCGGCCCTCCCTGCCCGCCCGCTGAACCTCCAGATAGGAAACGTTGCAAGCGACTTGACATTCACTTCCCATCCTCGACACATTCCAGCGAGGAACGCAGAGCGCCTCGATCTTCAGAGACGTCAGGATTCCCAAAGCGTCCCCTTCCCTGCCCTCAGACCCGAGAGCATGCAGTCAGCTTTCCCGCGGCCGCCCGACTTTCCTTTCTTAAAAAAAGCGCTCAGTCACCGGCGTAAAAGGGACACGTAGACATCCCGACATGACATTGGGACGAGGGATGCCGCCGGGGTCAAGGGGAGCTGTTTGAAGTCACACGCTACCCTGGGAATCAGTTATTCGCCTTTTTTTTTTTTTAACGGGAGGGGGTGGGGACACGCGTAAATTGCACACTCATGCACAGATGCTCAGCGCCAAGAACGCGGGCAGCCAGTGCCGCCCGGAGGGGGGAACAAAGAGAAACCCCTCGGTGCCCCCCCCGGGTGCCCGCCCGCCGGGGAGAGGCAGGGTGACGTCATGCGACCTTACCTTTCTGAAAAAGACCGGGGAGCCTGGCATGGAGCGCTGACCCGAGGCCACCGAAGCCCGGAGTCATTTTGGGTGTCGCGCATGTGCCTCCCTAGAAAATTCCAGTGACATCCTACCGGCTCTCTGCGTGCCAGTCGTGACGGGCTTCCCCTGACACCCTCGGGAGGCCGGGAAGGGGCACCGGCGGCGGCGAGCGTGGAGGAGAAGGAGCAGCCCCAGTGCCCCGCACGCCCGTCCGGCCGAGGAGTCACATGCCGCCGGGAGCCGTTCCTGCCGCATTACACACGCGGGGTGTAAGCGGCGAACAATGTCAGCCCGTGTTTACGCCGTGTGTGCTCAGCCTCTTCACATATCAACACCCAGGCCAGCCTCTGAGAATGCCGCTGCCGGGGGAGGACGCGGGCTGATCATGTGGCCATTTTTCATAACGTTCCCAAGCCTCCCGGCTCTGGCTGATTTTCCTGCTTTTTGTTCGTGGTGGTAGCGACGGCAGTGTGTTTGGTTCCTTGCTTGATATATGTGTATGTATATGTATATGTATATGTGTATGTGTGTGTGTATGTGTATGTGTATGTATATGTGTATGTATATGTATATGTGTATGTGTATGTGTATGTATATGTATGTGTGTATGTGTATGTGTATCTGTATGTATATGTACATGTATATGTATATGTGTATGTGTATGTATATGTGTATGTGTATGTGTGTGTTTATGTGTGTGTGTGTGTGTGTTTATGTGTGTGTGTGTATATATGTATAATATTTGTGTTATTGATTTCAGAGAGGGAGAGATAGAAACGTCAATGATGAGAATCATTGATCGGCTGCCTGCCCCACACTGGGGATGGAGCCCACACTCAGGCATGTGTCCTGACCTGGAATTGAACCGTGACCTGGGCTGGGCTGGGCTGGGCACTTGCCTGTTTTTCATTCTGGGTTTTCACAGGTGGCCATGTGGTCCTGAAGGTCCCCCAAAAGACCTCTAGGGATGTAGCCACACCAGCCCCCAACCCTGACTGACAAACTGACTCCCAGCCAGCAAACCCCTTTCTCTTCCTCTGTGTGCGGAGCGGCGGGAGGTGGAGCGAGGTGAGCCATGGTGTCACCCGCCCGGCGGTAGGTAACTGCAATCCGTTTCAGCGCGGACTGTCTTCTGCGTTACGCGGTGACTCTTCACTGGGGGTGATGCCCCCGCCCCAGGGGATGACGGAGACATTTTGTTTGTCCGAACCGGAGGCTACTGGCATTTACTGGGCAGACAGAGGTCAGGGTTGCTGCTGAAATCCTGCAACGCTCAGTACAGACCCCACGAACAGGAACTGCCCGGCCCGAGCTATCCACAGCGCCACGGTGGAGAAGCTAAGCCCTCCCGCAAGCCTCGCGGAAAATCTGACACCCGCCAAAAAAAAGAAGAAAGAAAGGAAAACAAAACCGAGAAGCCCTCTCCCTGAGGAATTCCCAAATTCCTCCTGGAGGCCCGGGGATGAGCTTGGCCCGATTTACGGTTTAATTACTGAGGAGCCTGATCGGTTTTCTCCCAGGGGCCACCGCTCGCCTGCCCCTCTGTGTCCCACTTCTTCTTCCCCGATCTCCCCCTGCAACCCTTACCGCACAGTCACCCCAAAGGAAACCTGCACGTGATTTTTCTAAATAAAAACCTGCCGTCCATAGGTTCCGTGAAGCAGCCACCACCCAGTCCCTCCCCGCTTCCCCCCACCCCCACCCCACGTCTGAGGTCTGATGTTCATCTTGTGATGCCCAGTCTCCTCCATGATCTCCGCCCAGAATGACCCAGGGGGTGAGGGTTTTTACGAGGGACAGCCTCCCGAGAATAGATTATGAAAGACTAGGGATTAAAGCTCACCGGGTTCTCCTATTTTACACACATGCTTGGAGGTGGGGTGGGGCATGATCCCTGGTATGAAGGAGGTTCCTCTCCTGCCGGGGCTCGGTGCGGGGTGTTGCTGCGGACCACTGGGAATTGAGGTGAAAGCCGGCCGTGTGTCTGCCCAACAGCCGCGCCCGGCTTTCCACCAGCGGCCCACGGCCCAGCCTGCTCCCCCGGGAGCCCGAGGGCTCTTTCTTCCTAATTTAGTCACAGCCCACAGGCCGCCCCGGGCTCACCTGGCTCTGGGCCCGTGACGCAGTCACAGACACCTAAAGGCGCCAGTCCCAGATCCTGACCTATGGGCACCAGCCAGCCTGGCCGCAGGGGAATCTCTGCTCAGGCCTCGGGTCCCTCCCATGATCGACTAGGTTTCCCCCAGGTGCACGGTGGAGCTCCAGTCATGGACGGTACCTGTTGCTCTCCCTCACTCTCTGTCTTACTTCGTTATGCCCAGAACTTGCTTAGGGAGAAGAGTCTACTGAATAGATATTTATAGAACATTTCATCCCCAAACTGCAGAATACACTTTTTTTTTTCTCACACGCACGTGGAACATTCTCCAGGACAGATCACAGTCAGGTCTAAATACATTCAAGAAGATGGAAATATATTAAGATTGAAGTACTACATCTCTTAGGACCACAATGGTGTGAACCTAGAACCCAACTTTAGAGAAAGAAACTGAAATAAAAACACAAATATGTAGAAACTAAACAGCATGCTACTTAACGACCAATGGATCAAAGAGGAACTCAAGCAGAAAATTAAAAACAACCTAGAGACAAACGAAAATGAACAAACAACTTTCTAAAATATATGGCAGGTGGCAAAAGCAGTTCTAAGAGGAAAGTTCATTGTTATACAAAAATATCCCAAATATACAAACTAATTTTACACCCAAATGACTCACATACATACACACACACACACACACACACACACACACAAAAACAAACAAAAAAAAAACACGAAGTAAACAGAAAGAAGGAAATAATAATTATCAGAGCAGAAATAAACAAAATAGAGATTAAAGGAGAAAAGGTCAATGAAACTAAGAGCTGGCTCTTTGAAAAGATAAACAAAATTGATAAACTTTTAGTCAGACTCTTAAGAAAAAAAGAAAGAGCCTAATAAGTAAAAATCATAAATGAAAGAGAAGTTACAACCAACACCACAGAAACACAAAGAACTGTTAAAGAATGCTATGAATAATTATATGCCAAACAATTAGGACAACTTAGAAGAAATGAGTAGATTTCTAAAAGCAAACAACCTTCTAAGACTCAACCAGGAAGAAATAGAAAATCTAAACAGACTGATGACTAGCAATGATATTGAAGCAGAAATAAAAAAATAAAAAGAATAACTCTGAAAAAAAAAACAGTTCAGAACCAGACAGCTTCATAGGTGGTATCTAGGAAACATTTAAAGAAAAATTAATAACTATCTTTCTTAAACTATTCCAAAAACTACTGACGAGGAAGGAATGCTTCCAAACTCATTCTAGAAGCCAGCATTACCTTCACACCAAAACAAAACAAAGACATCACAGAATAAGAAAATGTAGGCCAATATCCTTGATGAACATAGGTGTAAAAATGCTCAACAAAATATTAGCAAACGGATTCAACAATACATTGAAGGGATTATACACCATGACCGAGTGGTTTATTTCAGGGATACCAAATGGTACAACACCCTTACGTGATACATCATGATAACAAAATGAAAGACAAAAATCATATGATCATATCAATAGATGCAAAAAAAGCATTTGACAAAATTCTACATCCTTTCATGATAAAAACTCTCAACAAAAGTGGGTCTAGAGGGAACATATCTCAACAAAATAAAGCTATATAGGACAAACCCTCAGCTACAGCTTACTCAATGGTGAAAAGCTAAACACTTTCTCCTCCAACAATAAGACAAGGATGCTCACTATTGCCACGTCTATTCAACACAGTATTGGAAGTCTTAGCCATAGCAATCAGACAAGACAAAGAAATAAAAGGTATCCAAATCAGGAAGTAAGAAGTAAAACACTCACTATTTGCGGATGGCATGACACTGTGTATAGAAAATCCGAAAAACTCTACCAGAAAACTGTTAGAACTAAAAAATGAATTCAGTAAAGTTGAAGTATACAAAATCAATATACAGAAATCTATGGCATTTTTTCTATATGCCAATAATGAGCAAAAAAAATGGAGAAAATTTTTATAATTTTTATTGCATTGAAAATTATAAAATACCTGGGAATAAATTTAAATAAAGAGGTAAAAGACCTATACTCTGAAAATTGTAAGACATTGAAAAAAGACACTGAAGAGGATACAAATAAATCGGATATACTGTGCTCATGGATTAAAAGTATTAATACTGTTAAGATGTCCTCACTACTTAAAGCAATATACAGATTCAATGTAATCCCATTAAAATACCAGTGGCATAGTGGCATTCCTCTCAGAACTAAAACAACTAACCCTAAAATTTGTATGGAGCCATAAAAGACCCCGAAAAGACCAAAAAAAAAAAATCTTTAAAAAGAACAAAGTGGGAGGTAGCACACTCTCTAATTTCAAACGATGCTATAAAACTACCATAACAACGCATGGAACTGGCATAAAAACAGAAATAGAGATCAGTGGAATAGAGTAGGAAGCTCAGAAATACATCCTCATTTTAATTAATCTGTGACAAAGGAGGCAAGAATATACATTGGGGTAAAGACCGTCTCTTAAATAAATTATATGTTGGGAAAATTAGATACCTGCAAAAAATGAAACTGGGCCACTTGCTGACACCAAAATAAACTCAAAATGGATTAAAGACTGAAATGTAAGACCTGAAGACAAAACTTCTGGAAGAAAGCATAGGCAGTAAACTCTTTAACATCTGTCTTAGCAATATCTTTTTAAACATCTCCTGGGACCACGGGAACAAAATGAAAAATAAACAAATGGGACCACATCAAACTAAAAAGGTTTTCATAGCAAAATAAAAAGATAATCTACTGAAAGGGAGAAAATATTTTTAAATTATATATCCAATAAGAAGCTAACATCCAAAATATGTAAGAAAGTCATATAACTTAACACCAAAAAAACCCCCCAAACAATTCAACTAAAAATAGGTGGAAAACCTGAGTAGGCATTTCTCCAAAGAGGACATACAGACAGCCAACACACATGAAAACATGCTCAACATACTAATTATCAGGGAAACATAAATCAAAACCACAATGAGATACTATCTCACACCTCAGAATTGCTATCATCAGCAATCAACAAATAAAAAGTGCTGGCAAGGATGTGGAAAAAAGGAAACTTTTGTACACTGTTGGTGGGATCGTACATTGGTGCAGCCACTATGGAAAACAGTATAAAGAGTTCTCAAATAATTAAAAATAGAGTTGCCATACAACCCAGCAATACCACTTCTGGGTATTTATCTGAAGAAAAATAAAACACTAATTCAAAAGAGCTATATATGTGCCCTTATGTTCATTGCAGGATTAGTTACAATTGCCAAGATATGGAACAACCTATAATAGATGAATGGATAAAGAAGATGTGGTAGCACTGGCCACTTTGGCACAGTGGATAGAGCATCAGCCCTCGAAAATATAAAATCATTATTTTATAATTTTCAATGCAATTTCTATCAAGGGCACGGACCTCAGTCCTGATCTGAGGCATGTGGGAGGCAACCAATCGATGTTTCTCTTTCACAGTGGTGTTTCTGTCTGTCTCTCCCTCTCCCTTCCACTCTCTTTAAAAATCAATGGAAAAAATATCCTTGGGTGAGGATTAAAAAAGAAGATGTGGAATATTTTTGCAATGGAATATTACTCAGCCATATAAAAGGATGAAACCTTGCCATTTGAAACAACATGGATGGATCTAGAGGGGATTCTGTTAAATGAAATATCAGAAAGAGAAAGGCAAATGCTGTATAATTTCACTTACATGTGGAATCTAAAAGGGAAAACACACACAGCATAACAGACCCCTAGATACACTTAACGAGATAACTGGCAAAGTGAAGGAAGGGGGAATAAAATACATTTTAAAACAATCGTTTACTAAAAAGTGCTCCTCCACACTCATCTTCCCAAACCCAAATCTTTTTTTTTTTTAATCCTCACCAGAGATACACATTGATTTTGAGAGAAAGGGTAAGGGGGGAGAGAGAGAGTGAGAGAGAAACATCAATGTGAGAGGGAAATCTCTTGGTTGTCTTCCACTCATGCCCAAACTGGGAAATGAGCCTGCAGCCTTTTGGTGAACAGGACGATACTCCAACCGGGCCACACTGGCCGGGACTTCCCAAACCCACATCTAAGGCTCAGCTCTCGTTTACCCCAGAAGGGGAAGTAGGTGGTGGTGAAGAACACAGGCCCTGGAGCCAGACCGCTGCAATCAGCCCCATGAAATGGGGTAAGGACCATGCCTGCCTTTAGAATTATGGTAGAAGGGATATGTCCAGCAGCCTGGTGCCTGGTGTCGTCGGCACTGGCTGAGGATGTGCTATCATGAGCCCCATGGAGTGATACATGGGTAGTGAACTTGATTTTTTTTAAAATATATTTTATTGATTTTTTACAGAGAAGAAGGGAGAGAGATAGAAAGTCAGAAACATCGATGAGAGAGAGACATCGATCAGCCGCCTCCTGCACGCTCCACAGTGGAGATATGCCTGCAAGCAAGGTACATGCCCCCGACCGGAATCGAACCTGGGACCTTTCAGTCCGCAAGCCGATGCTCTTTCCACTGAGCCAAACCTGTCTCGGCTGAACTTAATATTTAAGAAAAAAGGTGCCGCGATGCATGGCCTGGCGTGTGATTCCCAGAAGGAAAGTCGGTGCCTAGAAGGAGCCCCTCTGATGGCCTGGTTCTCGCTCTTCCTCAGAGATTAGCACACACCCTGGCCCCACGTGGAAATGAAAGGACACACACTGACCATTACAAACTGAAATGCAATAAGCGCCTACTGTGCACGGTGCCAGGGAAGGAGGACCATAAGGTAACACTGAGTGCGGATATGCAAGGCAATCTGCTACCCTTTCATACGTTCTCTTCACCTTCACAAGGCTTAACAAGTTAAGATCAGCCGAAACCGGTTTGGCTCAGTGGATAGAGCGTCAGCCTGAGGACTGAAAGGTCCCAAGTTCGATTCCGGTCAAGGGCATGTACCTTTGTTGAGGGCACATCCCCAGTAGGACGCATGCAGGGGATGTTTCTCTCTCATCAATGTTTCTAACTCACTATCCCTCTCCCTTCCTCTCTGTAAAACATCAATAAAATATATTTTAAAAAATAAAATAAAAGTTCAGATCACTATTCCCACTTCACAGATGAGAACGCTGAGCCTCCAAACTACTGGATCCGCTATCCAAAGTCCCCCAGTCGGTACGCGGTCATTGAAACAAAGTCTGTTTGATTCCCTCTCCTTTCCTCTCTATAAAAAAATCAATAAAATATATTTTAAAAAAATAATAGACCCGCTGTCAAAATGTGTATACATTTTTGGGGGGGACACCTTATATATAGTTACAGACAGGTCCAAGGCAAAAGGAACCTGAGGTGGGAAAATAAATACTCTTGGAGAACACACCAAAAAGTTCACGGGGGCAGCTGTGTTTAGATGGTAGAATCTTAGGTCACTATTTTTCTCCTTTTGTCAATGTCCCAACTTTTCTCTAGGAAGCATGCTTATTTTTCAGTGGAAAAAAAAAGTAATTTTTTTAGAGACAAATGAATTCAATGGGGCTAATACTGGCCCCCTCCCCCTAGCTTCCAAGGACCTTCTGATGAAACTAACACTCTTTCCCACAGCAGGCACCCCTCTCCCGGAGAAGTACTCGCAAGGCAGATGGAGAACGAGGCACCTCAGAAGGCCTGGCCGCGCTCGCTTTCCCATGGAGACCCGCACACATGATCCCTGTGGGTTTCCACCTTGTCTTCTAGGAAGGCACCTTGCACACAGCGGGCACAACAGCCAGCATGTGGGTCAAGGCTTAACAATGGTTCATGTATGACGGCAGGCTTCTCAGCAGAGAGATCAAGATCATCAGCACCCCTAGCTGGTTTGGCTCAGTGGATAGAGCCTTGGCCTGAGGACCAAAGGGTCTCCGGTTCAGTTCCGGTCAGTGGCACGTAACTTGGTTGCAGGCTCCTCCCCAGCGTGTAGGAGGCAAGCAATCAATGTGTTCCTCTCACATGGATGTTTCTCTCTATCTTTCCCTCTCTCTTCCACTCTCTCTAAAAGATCAATGGGAATATATCCTTGCGTGAGGATAAACAACAACAGAAAGATTGTCAGCATCAAGACAGTGTTTGTACCTGCCACAGTTCAAAGTCCACCACCTCTACGCTTTCCCCTGGCCTGTCCACCCCAAACCACTGCTGATCTGAGAAGGGGGTGGGGGAGAAGCACTGAATCAACTGCAGGCCGTGAGGCAGGGCCCAGAGTCCCCGCTCAGCCCCCCGAAAGTGGGTTTGGGGCTGTGGTCTCCAGTTTTTCCACTGAGATCCTTTGGCTCGGTTTTGTTTATCTGGGGAGAGGGTGGTGCTGGGTCATGTGTTTTCTTTGGAGGATGCGAGTGCCGGGAGAGTGGTCACGGATGACTAATCCAGGCTCGCCCGGGACCAGACGCTGCGGCGGGGCCTCCACTATCTAATCTTCGGCGCACGGAGCCAGGGGAGGCTCGTCTGCTTTCAGCTGGGAATCTTGCTGGAGCCGAATCGCCACCCGCCCGGGATGGACACGCTGACCGGCCACTCCCGCCCTGCCGTGCTGGGATAAGCCGCTGGCTGCCTGGAATAGCCCGCTTCTTGGCCAAGAGGGGCAGAGGCCTTGCACGGCCTGAGAGATCCCAGAGCACGTGTGGCTGGTGAGAAAGCGCTGGAAACGCTCCCGGAAACTTACTTCTTCACTCCTCTCCTCCCTTCCCCTTCTTTTTTTTTTCTTTTTTTAATATATTTTATTGATTTTTTACAGAGAGGAAGGGAGAGGGATAAAGAGTTAGAAACAGCCAAAACCGGTTTGGCTCAGTGGATAGAGCGTCGGCCTGCGGACTGAAAGGTCCCGGGTTCGATTCCGGTCAAGGGCATGTACCTTGGTTGCGGGCACATCTCCACTGTGGGGCGTGCAGGAGGCAGCTGATCGATGTCTCTCTCTCATCAATGTTTCTAACTCTCTATCCCTCTCCCTTCCTCTCTGTAAAAAAATCAATAAAATATATTTAAAAAAAAAGAGAGAGAGAAAGTTAGAAACATTGATGAGAGAGAGACATCAATCAGCTGCCTCCTGCACACCCCCTCCTGGGGATGTGCCCACAACCGAGGTCCATGCCCTTGACCGAAATCGAACCTGGGACCTTTCAGTCCGCAGGCTGACACTCTCTCTATCCACTAGGCCAAACCAGTTTCAGCCCTTACTCTCTTTTCTTTCCTAACTTTCCACGGAAGTGGCCACTCACAGTGAAACGATCTCTAAACCCCGGGTTTTCTTTCTCCCCATGATGCCAGCTCTGCCATCATGAACGTGGGCAAGAGGAGTTAAGCCAGGAAGGATGAGGTCTCGGGCCCCGGGATACATGCACGGCAGGCAGAAGTGTTTGCCGTGAGACCCCCTGAAAAAGCAAGGATGGAGGGTCCCACGTCTTGTTCCCAGAAGACGCAAGGCAAGAACAAAGACAGGATTTGCTCCCAGAATGAACCAGCTCCGCCCGAGCAAGGGCGACATTCTGCACGCAGGCCAGCACTCCCTGCGCGGAGGAAGCCAGCTGTGAGTCAGACGGGGTGGGAACAAGCCCTTCCCGGGAGAGGAAGCAGGTTCTTTGTCGAACAGGGGTTTCAAACCCCCCCCCCCAATGTCTGGTTAACTCTGGTTCCTCTGGAGTTTCTCCACACAGAGGCAGGAAGCGTCTTTCAGATTTTCAGATTTGCCTTATAGAGACCAGGCCCAGTCTCCAGACAGAGATCCCACGCTGGGTGCTCAGGCGACCATATATGCTCAGGACCTAATCTCTGTCCTCTGCCTAAACGTCCTTCCTCTAGCTCTGCACAGACCAATGGGTAGCTACGGACGGCATGTAGCTGTTCGAACTGAAGTTGACATTAAATAACACTGGGAACGCAGTCCCTCAGTCGTCCTGGCCCTTTTCACCATACAGGACAGCACAGTAGGTAGCATCTCCCGCATCCGGAGAGTTCTACTGGACATCGTTGCTTCAGGCATCTAAAGCAGGACACAAGGTCATTCTCTGTCCCCTCGTCCTGCCTTTATTGCTGCTATCTGAAATTACATTGTTTATTTCAAGCTCTGTTGCCTGTCCCTCCCCTGGAGTATAAACTCATGAGAACAGGATCTTGTCTGCTCTGTGCCCAATGCCCTAAGACACAGGTCGGCAAACCGCGGCTCTGTTGACTGAGTTTGCCGACCGCTGCCCTAGGTCATTGCTCAATGACCAGGCATGAACAGGAGCTCAGTCAATCTTGCGGACTACATGACTCACAGTGGGGTCTACCCGTAAGTTGCAGATCACAGGGCACCAACCACCCAAGACAGCCGCGGCTTATCTGTCCCTGAACCAAGATAATGTCACACTGTGGGCCCCTTCCAGAGCACCCGGGGAGGCTGTGGGTGGGGGTGCCCAGACAGGAGCAGAGGAGCTGACACCCAGCTTTGTCCTGTGTGCCCTCTAAGAACGCCAGTTGACTTTATCGCCCCTACCAGCTGGTCAACGGTGCTGTGCCTGGCATTTGCGTTGCCTTCCTTCCCTGCTTTTGTACGAGATCAGAATGCCCGCTAACGTGGTGTTAGACACCCTCTGCCACAGACTCACTGCTCCTCCATGTGCACATACAAAGCAAGGGATAGGATGGGGTCTCACCTACGTTTAAGGACTTGGTATTTCAATACTCTGCCCATGTGAGTGCCTTCTGATGTGCCCTGAGGAAGAGGAGGAGGAAGGGGAGGAGGATCCGATCTGCTACAAGTTGGTTTTATTCCTCATTAAAACTCAACTAACAAGAGTATTACTTTCAGGAACGCATGACCTCCCCCCACCTCCAGCCAAACACCAGAGGAGGATAAAGATACAGAAGTGGGAACGTACCCCGTGTCGCATTTTACTGAACTTTCTCAACAAGCTGAGCACAAAACTCACCCTTGTTTGGGATCAAACAGCTCAGCAAAGCGACCAGAGAGCAGGGCTGGAGAAATGGCACCAATAATTAATGGAGAAGAGCAAACCAACCAAAAGCAAAAATAAGAACAGGCAGGATCTGTGCTCAGAATCAACCGAGGCAGGAGTCCCCGCTGTCAAGGACGTTGTGGAGCTGGAAGCTAACAGCCTGACATCTTGTCAGGAACGAGAAGGGCGGTTTGGGGACACCGCTGCAGCATGCCCTCCAAGGCAGCGGCTGCCAACCGGTGGTCCATGGACCACTGATGGCCCGTGTGGTCCGAAAGGTTGTGACCACTGCTCTCAGGTATGCTGCAGAAGATGTGAAGAAACAAATATGCTTTTTAGTGTGTGTGTGTGTGTGTGTGTGTGTGTGTGTACTGATTTGAGAGAGAGAGAGAGACAGAATAAGGGAGAGAGGGAGAAAGAGAAACATCAAGCACGCCCCCTACTGGTGAGAGAGCCTGCAACCCAGGCATGTGCCCTGACCAGGAATCAAACTGACCATCTCTTGGTGCCTGGGACAATGCTCAACCACTGAACCACACCAGCTAGAATGAAACAGATCTGCTTTTCAGCTGGTTTCCTCTTAAAGGCACACAGGGCAGTTGTTTGCTGAAGCTCTCCCTGCTCTCTTGATGACATTAACCAGCACATGCACCAACCTCACTTTTGCAGGAAGATTGCAGAACCTCGAATTTTGAAAGATTGGCAGGGAGAGCACATTATGCCAGTCACGTCTTGGTAATCAAATTCCAACATGCATTCTGAAAAGATTTCCGGGAAATTAAGTCCACTGTGATGCCTAAATCACTAATTATTCTGTGTTCCTTTGACCATGAGGGCATGAAGCCTGGTGATAGGTCGCAAGATCAATTAGTTCCCGCCTTCAGGCTTTCCCTGCTTTGTCTTTTGATGACTCTTAAGTGGAGAAGCACACCCACCTCTACACCTTGAACAAAGGATAGTCCTCCTCCCGGTGGGACAGTCACAGTCAATGGTGTCAGCCCAGACTTGGGAGGGACAGTCCCTGAGGTATGGGGAAGGAAGAGAAAAGCAGCCACTAGCAGGGTCGCCTAAGACCATCGGAAAACACAGATATTTACATTACGATTCACAACAGCAGCAAAATGACAGTTATGAAGTAGCAACGAAAATAATTTTATGGTTGGGGGTCACCACCACATGAGGAGCTGTATTAAAGGGTCGTGGCATTAGAAAGGTTGAGAACCACTGAACTAGTCAAAACGCGATGTTGAGAGTGAACCAAAGACTGGACTCAAAAACCTGGCCCACGTGTGTGTCCTTATCCATGGCCAGAGCCAGGAATCCACTGTCACAGACACACATTGGAGTGCCACGGCATCAGGGCAGGAGTGGAGAGGCTGCTCACTACTGCTGTCGCTACAGCCTCAGTCAAAGCCAGCTGCCTTCACAACTGCCCCTAACTTGAAAAGACTGGACCCTGGCCACCAGAGGGCAACTCGGGACCAGGAGGAGGTCATTGGGAAACAGCCACGAGTGCTTTTCCCTTGGTGGTTATCTTTCACGATGCCACTTATTGGAGGAAAGAACAAGTGGCGTCCATCAGGATGGATTCTTCAAGTTCACGTCAATGGAACAATCCATCAAGTCTCTCACCTTTTTCCCAAAAAAAAGTCTACACCAGATCAGTCTTCCATACGATTTCTACGACTCTCTTAAAACCAATAAAAACGTGTGGTCCCACATTCCCTTGATCTTTTTTGCACTGTAAAGTTCTTCAAGGCTGTGGTTGTTCCTAAAGGCGATGGTTGTTAAACATAAACGCGTAATTTTATACAATAAACATGTAACAGCTTTTTCCTGTAAGCATGAGTCAGGTGGTAGGTTATTCAGATAAACCCTCCGGACTGAAAACAACTCGGGGTAAATCATCTTAAAAGCACTGAGGAGTTGAAAAGACTGTGCGGCCCTGCCAGGCCAATTTTGGGGGGGAAGCTTGAACTCAAAGAAACTAGAGGGTTGTTTGTGTGCCGAAGTCACTTCAGCCTTGAAGATACTGGTGGGGTAAGTAAGGGTGATGAAGTTAAGAGCACATTCACCGGTAAGACTTCCAAGATAACTTTTCCTGCATTAAGCTGAATCCCAAAGGCTGCATTCTCAGGATTAGGCCGAACCAGAACCAATCTGTCACCTGCTGTGCCTCCCTAACCCATAGGCATAGAAAGAAGGTTGTTGTGTACCTCAGCAGCGCAGGAGAAAGGGAAGGAGATGGAAGGGGGATAAAATACTCTTAGAAAATGTGGCCACAATCCTGCCATCATACATATTTCACTCCAAGAACAAACAGCATAACAAATTTGGTCTGAAATGATCCCCAACTTGGAATACCCCTAAAACATCCAGGTGGGAGGGTAAGTACATTTACTCCAAGCCTCAGATCATCTCCACAAGTAATTTTTTAAGGGCAACTGCCCGCAAAACAGTTAAAGATCATCATCCACAGAGGGAAATAAGACGACATGAGTGAGAACCAGTATAAACAGCGGAGAGCAGTAAGAGACCTGGGCAGGCTTCAGAAACAGCCCTGTTAAGTTTATGTATGCCTCCCACATGAAAAAAGTTACCGACAAGTTTGCAGACATCTGCAGGGAAGAAAAAAACGGTAAAAAAAAAATCACCTCACAGATCTGGAGGAGAATCAAACAGAACCTCTAGAAAGGGAAAGTTCAGTAACATCAAAACCCCAACAGAAGTGGTTGGCAACAGATTAAAAACAACAGAAGACAGAATTAGAAACCTGAGGTTAGATCAGAAGAAGTTGTCCAGAATATAGCATAGAAAAGCAAAAATATGGAGAACACTGAAGAGTGGATTTACAACATGGGGGACACAGTGAAAAGGTCCAACACACACTTCATAGGAGTTCCAGAAGAGGAGGAGAGTGGGAGGTGAGGTTGGGATAATATTGAAGAAATAATAGCTGGAATTCTTTTCAGAACTTCTGAAAAACCACATGGATTCAAAAGACCACAGAATCCCAAGCTTAATAAATATTAAGAAACACACACACCTAGATATATCACAGTGATCAAAAACCAAAAATAAAATCTTTATATAAACCCAAAAATATCAAAAATAAAATCAAAATAAAAATAAAAACCCAAAAATAAAATCTTTATAGATAGATAGATAGATAGATAGATAGATATAGATAGATTACCTTAAGACAAATGATGGTTAGAATAAGAAATGATGTCTCAACATCAAAACTGAAAGCCAGAAGACAGCTAAATAATATATTTAATACAGTTGACCCTTGAACAGTTAGGGGTCAGAGGTGCTGACCCATCCTGTGAAGTTAATAATCCATGTATAACTTTGGAATTCTCTAAAACTTCAGTTGTTTCTTGGTATTCATGGAGGATTGGTTTCAGGGTATCCCCCCATACATACATACACACATACACACACACAAAAATCCATGCATGCTCAATCCCTGATATAAAATGGCGTACATAGAACAATGCATACAGTCAGCCCTCCATATCTGCAGATTCCCAGCCATGGATGCAAAATACTATTTTCGATCGGAGGTTGGTTGTATTGTGGATGTGAAAAAAACCTGCATCTAAGGGGACCTTTGCAGTTCAAACCTGTAATATTCAAGGGTGAACTTTATAGAAAGAGAGAGAGAGAGAGAGAGAGAGAGAGGGAGGGAAAAGAAAAGAAGAAAAGAAAAGAAAAGAAAAGAAAAGAAAAGAAAAGAAAGGAAAAAAGAAAAGAGAGATCAACTATAATTCTATACAGTCCTATGCAAGAAAAAAGAATGGCCCTCACCGAAACTGGTTTGGCTCAGTGGATAGAGCATCGGCCTGCAGACTGAAAGGTCTAGGGTTCGATTCTGGTCAAGGGCATGTACTTTGGTTGCGGGCACATCCCCATTGGGGGTTGTGCAGGAGGCGGCTGATCGATGTCTCTCTCTCATCGATGTTTCTGACTGTCTATCTCTCCTTTCCTCTCTGTGAAAAATCAATAAAATATATTAAAAAAAAAAAAGGAAGAATGGCCCTCAAATATATTCAGGTCATAGTCGCTTCCAGAAACCCCATGTGTATTACCTATATGGCAAAAAAGACTTTGCCAGTGTGATTAAGTTAAGGGTCTCCACTGGGTATACCATTCTGGATTTTCTGGGTGGGTCCTAAATGCAGCCACATGTGTTATTACAAGAGAGAGGCCGATGGAAATTTGACACAGAAGAGATTCGATGAAGATGCTATGATGCTGGCCTTGAAAATGGAGCAAGGAGTCACGAACCAAGCTCTGTAGAAGCTGGTGAAGGCAAGGAAACAGATTCTCCCTTAGAGCTCGGGTAGGGTGCATCTGACACCTTGACATCAACCTGGCTGTGAGCTTCTGGCCCCAGAACTGTACAAAAAAGACATGTATTGCCTGAAGTCACCAACTCTGTCTCAGCAGCCACAGGAAACTAACACAACTGCCCAAACAATCCCTCCATTAGGAGTCTCCAGGCAAACAGACCTGAGAGAGTTCACTACCAGCCAAGCATACTCTCGAGGTTGTATTCAGACAGGGAGAGAGATCCCAGATGGAAGGCTGGAAACCCAAGAAGAATGAAGAGCAAAGACAGTGGCCAATGCAGGAGTAGATCGAAATGCACGCTGACTGTGCAGAATAATACATGTTGTAGTGCTCTTCTCCAATATATGGAATTAAAACACACAACCGTGAGAGAAAATAAGCAAGGCCTGGGTACGTGTTTTTAGAGTATTTCCTCCAGGACCTGGTATTCCCCAGTGGGAAATGAGAGCTTTGATAAACATTGAATTCTAAGCACAAATATCGTAATTTTTAAAACAGAAGGAATGTATAAGGTTCAAAGTAGTAGAGGGGACACAGGTGGCAAAACTATAGAGAAAAGCAAGGCAGTAACCATAAAGGAGTCAGTGAGAAAGGATGCTGGGTGGGGGCACTCAGAGGCCATTGACCTGGTAATAGTGACAGAAGTGTTTTGCTTTAACTTTTTAAACTCTGCAGATCTGCTTTAAGTACAGTGGTACCTCGAGATACGAGTGCCCTAACATACGAGATTTTTGAGATACGAGCCATCGAGCGAGCGAGCGATTTTTGCTTTGAAATATGAGCAATAGTTGAGATAGGAGTAATTGCTCGGATTGGCCGGCTGCACACGACCCACCAGTTTACCGCGACTCGAGGGTCTCATAGTTTCCCACGCCTCAAGGTTACAGAACGAACCAAACTCGTATCTCGAGGTACCACTGTATTTCTGGTGAGGATGCAATGTTTTACAAGAAGGAATGGTTGAAAGAAATGACCTATTTATCCCTTTCAACTAGTATGTCCAGACTCTTCTATCTTCGTGCTGTGTCCACACTCAGCTCCGTGTGAGGCACCTCAAAAATTCACAGGTGAGACAAAACAGGTTTGGCTCAGTGGATAGAGCATTGGCTTGCAGACTGAGAGGTCCCAGGTTCGATTCCAGTCAAGGGCATGTACATTGCTTGCGGGCACATCTCCAGTAGGGGGCGTGCAGGAGGCGGCTGATCGAGGTCTCTCATCGATGTTTATGGCTTTCTATCCCTTTCCCTTCCTCTCTGTGAAAAATCAATAAAATATATATTTTTTAAAAAACCCACAGGTGAGTTCTCCAGACACTGTCTCATCATCCTTCTGTCTTCGGACAAGTAAATTCTTACTGTACCCAGTTTGTAGCTAACACAGCCGAAGTCTGATGAAGCTGAGTGATTTATCCAAGGCCATAGTGACCTCATCTAAGGCAATGAATTAAGGTTAACTTTTACCTCTGTCTTTCCCAAAACGGCAAAATCCATTTTTTATTCGCCTCTCCTGTACGCACGCTTCATGTGTCACGCATGCATCCTAAAGACTTCCCAGGGTTCAGTCGGTTGCACTGAGCCTGCCTCCCCGCGCCTGTAACAATGCTGCCTATTGAAGAAAGACACGGCAGTGGCCAGAAATGCAAGTGCCTGTAATTAACAGGTGCTTTTGCAAGACTCCCCTTTAATCCCGATGCGCAGATACCATTCAAATGGTGCAAGAGCAGGGATTAAAAACACAGGACACTTAATCAAGCCTGGACTTGACAGTGGCTTCCCAACCATAATGCTCGCCAAACATAATGCTGCTAAAACCTCAGAGCCAAGCATCACACCGAAAAGAAACAGCACCCGTGCATGTGGGTGGGAAGCGGGGCAGAAGGAGGGTGTGACAGCCATTGCCCCAGCCCCAGGAGCTCCTCAGGGATACCTAGGTACCATCCCACAGGGGTGGCAGAGAGAGAGACCCACAGGCAGCAGCCGTGACTCAAGGAATAAATCTGCACACAGTTCTCAAGAAACCACTTCCATCTTACTGCACATGAACATTTAAAGAGCAACGTCCTTTGTCGCTGATTTTCTGCAGATCCTCCTAGCAGACGAAAACAACTGCTTTAAAGCACAAAATGCCCAACCCTGGCCGCTGAAAACCAAGGGCCCTCCTGAGTGCGTCCGTGTTTCTCTCTCAAATGAAAACGCTCTCTTCACACATGTCACACAAGCTAGTGACAAACTTCACAAGTCGCAAAGGCACATCACAGCCAGGACTTTGGCACCCGGGGGCTGCAGAAAGCGTGGCCGCTCTCAGGTCACAGGAGCGGGTTCCTGTTAGGGCCCGTCCTACCAGACACTGTGTGACCACAGATCAGAGACTCTCCGGCCCCTTAGTCTCAAACCCCCTTGCAGAGAAGGAACCCAGAAGGTGCCAAGAGGAGATGGCCAAAGGGAGAGAAGAGCGGGAGAAACAGAGAGAGAGAGAGAGAGAGAGAGAGAGAGAGAGAGAGAGAGAGATAAACCAGACTGAGAGAGAAAGAACATGAATTTCTTCAGCATCTGCAGCAGAAGGATCGAGCTGAATGCAGGGAGTGTGTGTGTGTGTGTGTGTGTGTGTGTCTACACCCCAATCTGATCCTGCTACAACCACCTCCCGGTTTAGATACTCAGTTGAGCCTCTTACAATCCATTCCTGTGGCTCAATGCCCTGCCTTTCAACTCTGATTGTCTTATCACCTGGCACCCAAACCGGTTTTACAGGGACATCACGTACAGTTGGAAGAATCTGTCCGCACATACAAATGACTTCAGATGACTGAGGTCTTGGTGACACACCCTGTTTGGACTGAGAGCAGTAATAACTGTAGGTACACACACCCAGACCCAGTGGAAAATTGTACCACTAACCGCCACCCCACCCCTCTACCTCCGCCTTTTTTTTTTTTAAAGCCTCCTCTCTGCAAAGAGGAAACTAACTCATAGTTCACTTTGGCCTCATCCAACCAGCCCCATTTCACAGATGAGAAAACTGAGGCAGGTCAAGCCAAAAGGCCCATACCTGAGGCCGGATCCCAACCCTCCTGTCTCCACATTAAACAGGACCACCTTGATCAAGAAACCACTGCCTCCCTAGAGCCCCCTGGCATCCTCCCTCCCCCCACCTCACCCTGGCTCTTGTTCAGGCTATGACGCCACAGCGGTAATGGAGGCCAATTAAGCTGGGACATCAATGTCAGCAGCAAGCCGCTCCTCCTCGGGCCCAGCTAATTAAGAGCCTGCCAGTTGGTAGGGAGCCCAGGTCACTTACAGGGCACC
>PVJN01039357.1:0-19818 GCA_004026805.1 Lasiurus borealis
TTTTTTTGGTGCTGCCAGTTCTTAGTCATCTTTTAATTAAAAGTACTTTTTTTTTTTTATTGAATGTTAAACTGTCAAGATGGTCTTTGTGTGAAGAGTGGGGAGGTTGCCATGGAGAGGTTCATGTTGCTATGTGACTCTCATGTCAGAACCGGAATCAAAATGGTAATGGTCATGTCAATTCCCATAAAAAGCGGCTCCTCCACAGCTTCATTAGAGAGGGGAACTTTTATTTCTTCCTTTCTTGTCATTGTGCCAAGGATAACAGAAGGGGAAATATTGAATTCTGCGGAGAGGCAGACAATGGGGCCAGCTGCCTGCGCTGTCGATGGCGAGAAAGTTCAGATCAATTTGGGGGGGCGGGCGTCGCGGAGGGCCCCCTTCCTCCGATTGGCTGCTCGGTGGGAGGGCTTGTCTTGCTTTTTTTTTTTTTTTAATAAATTTCTTCCTGTTGGAATCTGTGGTCCTGTGGATGTGACCCAGCATCCCAGATGGGCTTAGGGACAGTGCCCTTCAGCCCTCCCTGTCGGATTCTTTGTGCCAAGCAAGGTCCAAGGTCTAGCCCCGGGGCTGGCACCAAGCAGCACAGACTCACCCTGAGTGGTTCTAGGGGCTCGGCTCAGGGCGACGGGAGAACATCGCCCCCCGTGGCACCTGAACCTCGATTCTGCGCGTGCCGGGCACAGACAAAGCCACGGCGGCGTCCTGAGGCCTTGACTCTGGCCCCCCTCACGCTCCAGCCAGTGCCCGTCCCCCAGCCCCTCGGCCACCAGGAACGTCGCTCCTTCTCCATGCCAGGGACCTGGAATTTTCGTTTGTTTTTAAATTTTCCTGCAAGACCCAGGTTCAGTCTTGACTCTTTGCAGCCTCGCCCAGCCGTCTAGTGCGCTGACCGCAGACACCACCGCCGACCGCCTGCCAGGTCACCGACCAGCTGGGCGGGGTGGGCAAAGCTGGCGTCCGCGGTGTCGCCGGTGGCTCCCAGTCCCCGGGGAGCTGGAGGGTGGCCGTCCCCTTCCCCAGGCCGGTCGGCGGGCGCTCACGGCGGTGGTCGCTTTCGGACCCGCTCCGTGTGGGCTGTCCCTGTGTGCCCGGGCTTTGGCGGGCTGGTGGCAGGGACAGGAGGCTAGGCCCGTGGCCACATCGGAGAGGTCCTGCTCTCCTCGGAAGAGGATTCTGCCCCGAGGGAAGTTCTCTGATGCCCGTGCCTCCTGGTCCATCTGGCCGGCCACGGCCACTCTTTGGTGGAGCGCTTTGTGAGTGTCTCGGCACTGGCTGTCTCGATGGCCAGTCCGGAGCTGGGTCTCGTGTGCCGCACGGCTAGCGGAGAGGAGGCGCGGATGGTGCTTGGGCCTCTCAGGGTGTGCACCCAGAGGATGCTGACATCCGGTCCCCCGGACCTGTGAACCTGACCTTGGTTGGAAGGAGGGTCTTTGCGAGGGATCTGGTTGAGGTGAGTCCAGCAAGGTGCGCTCTGGGCCAGGTTTCCTGGCATGTTCATGAAGATGTGCACACAGAGACAGACACGCACCCGGGAGAAAGCCCGGCGAGGATGGAGGCAGCGCTCAGGGGGTGCGTCTGAAAGCGGAGGGACAGTAGGTCACCCGCTGCAGGAGCTGGGACACCTGGACTGGGTCCCCCTCCTGTCCTCGGAGGGAGGCACCTGTGGACGCCTGGATCGCTGCCTCTGGCCTCTGGGTTTCTGGGGTCTGAGCCACTCCGTTTGTGGTGCTTGGTTACCGCAGCCCTGGGAGATCCACGCAGGACCTGAGACAAGGCCCAGCACATCCTGAGGCCCTGTGGCAGGTGTGAAATACGGTGTGAGGTCAAGAGTTCCAAGAGCAAAGGAGAGAAAAGATGGCACCCAGGAGGACTCCCTGGAGGAGGGGGTATGGGGTGGGTTTCAGAAGGTTGGTACCCTTGGGATTTAGAGAGATAAGTACTGAGGTAGGTGAGCAGGAAGAGGCAGGACCCTGAGAGAGACCTAGGCCCGTTTGTGACTAGTTTTTCTGATGGCGTTGCCTTTTTCTGAATTTATTTGTCGAATGAGGTGATGAAGTCACCTCATTTCCGCCTTGGAATTCCCTGATATTCAGAGCCAGCTGGGTCTTCCGTGGGAGGGGCGGGGTGGAAAGGGGCACTGTCTGAGGAGAAGCTGGGAGTGTGCGCACGTGTATTCTGGGGCCAGAATCTGGGATTGCTCAGTCCCCGTGGAAATTCCACCCAGGTCAGCCTGGCTGGCGTTCGGCCCCCCTGACCGAGAGAGAGAGAGAGAGAGAGAGAGAGAGAGAGAGAGAGAGAGAGAGGAGGGTTCTCGCTAAGCATGTCACTGGCGGGCATTCACCAGGGACAAGGGCATCCTAAGGCGTCTGTCCCAGGACGTGGTCCCGAAGAAAGCTCTCCACGCCCACGTGCTGGGAATCACGGAGTGTGAAACCACTGTGTCCCGGCGGTGTGAGGGTTCAGGGGTCCTTCTCACGACACCCAGGCCCAGCGTTGATCCTGCCTCGCTGGTGGTGACCAAGGCCGACTAAGGTAAGCGGCCAGTGGCCGGGGAGCGGTTGTGGACGACCCAGGTGTCTCCATTGTCCTGTCTGTCAGCTTCTCTAACCCTGAACCCGTTCTAAAAGGGAAAGCTCACCAACCAGCTGGGGACACCCCACATTTTTCTTTTCCTTTTTTTAAAAAATGTATTTTATTGATTTTTACAGAGAGGAAGGGAGAGAGATAGAAAGTCAGAAACATCGATGAGAGAGAGACATCCATCAGCCGCCTCCTGCACGCCCCACAGTGGAGATGTGCCCGCAAGCAAGGTACATGCCCCCGACCGGAATCGAACCTGGGACCTTTCAGTCCGAAAGCCGACGCTCTGTCCACTGAGCCAAACCGGTCTCAGCACACCCCATTTTTCACCCACCCCCAGGCTTGCTGACCCAGGCCCCACCCCTTCGGGGCTTGGTTTGGTGGTTTCTGATTCGCTCGGGACTTCTGGTGTCCTTGGCTGTGTTGTTGGTGTTTCTGAGACTGCACACGTGTGTTGGTGGCATGGCTGTCTGTGATGGGGCCGATCTGACTGTGTATGTTTGTCTGCACCCATTTCTGGGTGCCCGGCCGGGGTGCAGGCACTCATGGGCATGGGGTGTGTGTGTGCTGGGGTCACGTGAGAGTCTGGTCCCGCACGTATTCACTCACGAGAGGCGTGTGTGTGCCCCGCATCTGTGTGCAGGGTGAGTAGTGCGTGTAGCATGCCGGAAACATGTGTGTGTGCATCGGAACTGGGGAGTGTGGGGTACGTGTGTGTTGGTGTTAGGGGTGTGGGGGCGTGTGTGTGTTAAAGACATGAGCTGGTCTTTACCTCAGAGGGTGCCCTTCAGAGAATCCAAGAATCTAAAGTCTTGCAACCTTCACCCCAACCCCAAGCGACCCCTTTGCCTTCCCTCTCCTGTCCCGGTGCCGGCTGCCATGGTCCCACCCCTCTCCTGCCCGGGAAGCCGGTCCAGCCTCGAGGCGGGGAGGGGAGAGGAAAGGGAAAAGGCCTACCCCGAGGCCAACATACCCTCCACGGAGCCTGATTGCCCGCCATCCTCCCCGCTGGGACGGTTCCACACGCCCCACAATAGGCACTGAAACCTTCTGCTTCACAGACACTCCACACCGATGGGAGAGATTGGACTGAAATTACAGAGCGTGGGGTTCAACCTCACCTATTCAGAGAGGAAACAACCTGATCGGTACTGGGCTTCTGCCCGCTTCCCGGAGAGGAAGCTGGGCCGTGCCCATTCCCAGGCCCGCGGCCGCCTCCCGGCTCCCCCCACGGCCCTCCCGCTCCCTGTCTTCCTGGGGCTGTTGGCATCGACGTGAATGACACCTGTGCCAGGTGGAGGGCTTTCCCCCCTCTCTCTTCCTTACCCCCCACCTTCTCTTCTCTCCCCTTCCCTTCAATCTATATACATTTTATTGGTCTCAGAGAGGAAAGGAGAGGGAGAGAGAGATAAAAACATCAACCATGAGAGAATCATGGATCGGCTGCCTCCTGCACGCCCACCCAGGGGATCGAGTCTGCCACCCGGGCCTGTGCCCTGACCCGGAATCGAACTGGGACCTCCTGGTTCACAGGTTGACGCTTCCTCATCGTGCCACCATGGCTGGGCTTTGCTTCTGTTTGAAGATCCTTTCTTTAAGCCTAAAGGAAGGCGAGGAGGAGAGGAGAGAAAAGAACCGCTGGGTGGGGTCTGAGCCTCTGGGTAGGGGAGGGAAGCTCTCCCCCAGGCCGGCAGCCTTTCTCCCGGGGAGGCTGCTCCCTGAGGGGAGATGTGGGTGGGAGCCTCCTGCGACCTCAGGGCTGCAGTGCTTCCTCCTCCAGGCAGCCTTCCGGAGAGCCTCCTCCTCGGGAAGCCTCTCCGGTTTCCCTGTTGGCCGGGGGAGTGCACTCTCTCCTGCTTGCCACTGTAGTTATTTGGAGCACCCCCTCTCCCCTCTGCTCCGGCCTGAGAGCTCTGAGGGGGTGGGAGGGGGCAGAGACCGCTCCCTGCTCAGGGGGGTACCCCCGAGTTTCCGTGGACCACTGGCCGCCCTCTGGAGGTGAACCTTTATTTATTTATTTCTTTTTTTTAAAAAAAATGTATTTTATTCATTTTTTTACAGAGAGGAAGGGAGAGGGATAGAAAGTCAGAGACATCGATGAGAGAGAGACATCGATCAGCCGCCTCCTGCACGCCCCCCACTGGAGATGTGACCGCAAGCAAGGTGCATGCCCTTGACCGGAATTGAACCTGGGACCCTTCAGTCCGCAGGCCGACGCTCTATCCACTGAGCCACACCGGTCTCGGCAACCTTTATTTCTTTACTTGTCATCAGTGCCCCGAGCATTGGCGGGGGTGGGCCTCCGTCTGGGTGCTCACTGTTCAGTGCCTAGAACTGGCCCAGCACACAGTAGGTGGTCAGGAATGATTACCGACATGAATGGGTGCCTCCCTGCCTCCCTCAGGAGTCCTCCTCCTGGGAGGCTCGTTCAGACCAGACCTCTTGTGTTTTTCTTTGAATAAGAGGAGAAGGAAATTATGCGGAGTCTTTCTCAAAATTCTAATGTCTGGGAAATTCACACACAAGCCACGAACAAAGCAAAACAATGGAACAAAAACCTCCCCGAGCCCCCGCGATCCCTTGCAGTAAGTACCGCCGACGCGGGTCCTTTGAAATCCCGCTGTCGGGGGAGGGGGGGAGGGAGAAGGGGCAGGTTTCTCCGTTTTATTTTCATACACCAACTTGCTGGCTAACAGTGGGAGCAATCAATAAACGCTAATAGGAGCCTATTACTTTAGGGTTGCAGTAAACTGAAGAATAAAGAATAATAGCTTTTCCACCTTTTATCAGTCTGGGGAGCTCATTGCATATGCACGGAAAATACATGGCCGTAATTTTTATAACCATGCAGCCCAGGCCTTTCGGAAGCTTTTCCAGGAGAGAAGCCACGTGCCAAAAACCCAGCCCGCATGTATGGGACAAGGACGTGGCTGCAGCGCATGAGGCCAGCCTGTCCGGTTCCGTCAAGAATCGGATGGTCGGGCGCTGGCCGGTGCGGCTCCATTGGCTGTGTGTTGTGCATGGAAAGGTTGCCAGTTTGATTCCGGGTAAGGGCATATGCCCGGGTTGCAGGCCCAATTCCCAGTAGAAATGTGCAGGAGGCAGCAGATCCATCTCTCTCTCTTTCTTTCTCTCTCTATCTCCCTCCTCTCTTTCTCTGTCTCTCTAAAATCAATAAAAGCATCTTTTCTTAAGAAAGAATTGGATAGAGTGTCGGCCTGCAGGCGGACTGAGGGTTCCGGGTCTTATTCCGGTCAAGGGTACATGCCCGGGTTGTGGGCTCTATCCCCAGTAGGGGGCATGCAGGAGGTGGCTGATCAGTGATTCTCTCTCATCACTGTTGCTTCTGTCTCTCTCTCCCGTCCTCTCTGAAATCAATGAAAGTATATATTTTCAAACATCATTTAAAGGAGAGGAAGCATCGGATGTTTCTGTTTAAAATGCTGCTGGGCTCTCACTGGCACTAGACCCACGGCCGACCCTGCGCACCAGCTTTGCTGGTTTAAAGCGGGCTGATCACTCCCATCGGCATCGCTCGGACGGCAGACGAAGAAGACGCTGCCGCTTTAAGAGAACGTCTTTAGCCTCTTCGGAAGGTTGAGCGATGTGTCAGGAAGCTATTACGGTGCGCGCTCAGACTCAGTGCACCACCGAGCGCCCCATTAATCCTCATTTAACCCGCATCTGCTCCCAGTTTGCGAGAGAAAACAGGCCGGGAGCCGCAGACACAGCCCTGGCGCACGCGGCGGCTCCGCGTCCGCATCGAGGGGCCTCAGCGACCACTAGCTCCCCCCCGTCCCCGTTCCACTGCTCGGTGCCAGCAGGAGCTGGGGACCCCTGCACGTTTTGTGCCACTTGCCTTTTGCCCCTGCACAAGGCCCTCCGCCGGCCAGCTCTCCGCTCTGCTGGGCACCATCACGCTGCACTGCACATGGTGCCCACACCCCCTGGGACGGCAGTGGCCCACAGGGCAAGGCCAGGGGCCAGGGAGGGTGTCTGTGGTACCCCGCTCGCTCGGGGGTCTCCACAGCCTTCTTGGGTTTCTGTGTTTTCTCTTGGGCAGGTTTCTCCAGCTCGCAGGGTCCTGGGGAGGATAGGTTTGTGTATGCCGGGGAATTAGCCGGCGCCCGTCCTAGCGTCTTAACTCACATTAATCACACCCTTTTGCTCAAAAACAGTACCACTCGGATCTAAGCCGATTAGGCCGTTTAGACAAAGCGCTGCCTGCAGCTCCGAGACCAGAACCTCTGGCCAGGGGGGAGGTGTCTAGAGATGAGGAGCGTGGCTCGGCGGGGGGCTTCGTGGAGGGGTGTGTTTTGACAAGGAGATGTCTCTTTGCAGCTCCTACCTCTGCAGGGAAGGAAGGCCCGCCCTCAGGCCAACAAGATGTGGGGGTGCACAGGCAGGTTAGGGAAAGGAGGTTGGGGGCCCCTTTGGAGCCACTGATGTGGAGAGTCACCCCCTCTCCTCCTTGGGAAGGTCTGGCCTTCTCTGACACGGGAAGAAATCGAAAATGGAAGCGGCCCGAGGACTCCCGGCGACAGTCCCAGGCTCCGGCACACAGCTTGCAGGGAGCGTGGCTCCGTGGGAATCTTCCCTGCGCTTGTGGCAATGGAGGGGCCACGGCGCAGTGTGTGTGTGTATGTGTGTGTGTGTGTGTGTGTGTAGAGAGGAACACTGACCTCGGGGGTCCACCCGCTGAGCAGCGCCTGTGGTTTTAATACCCGAGGGCTGGCCGGTGCCCCCGGAGTGCCGGCTGCTGAGGACTGAGGCAGAGTGGAGCGTGGTCCCTAGCAGGTCACCTTTCTGAGCCTCAGTGTCCTCATCTGTAAAATGGGGGAAACCTGTTGGGTCTTTTGGGAAGGCCAAATACAATAATGTGTACAGCACCTGGTGTATAATACAGTGGTACCTCGAGATACGAGTTTAATTCGTTCCGTAACCTTGAGGCGTGGGAAACTATGAGACGCTCCAGTTGAGGTAAACTGGTGGGTCGTGTGCAGCTGGCCAATCCACGCAATTACTCCTATCTCAAATGTTGCTCGTATTTCAAAACAAAAATCGCTCGCTCGACGGCTCCTATCTCAAAAATCTCATATGTTAGGGCACTCGTATCTCGAGGTACCACTGTACTTGTCATATACTAGAGGCCCGGTGCACGAAATTCGTGCATGGACAAGGTCCATAGGCCTGGCCGGCAATCAGGGCTGATTGGGGCCTCCCTTCTCTGGCTGCCAGCTGGGGCCTTCCTTCATCCCGTGCCACCCCCTGTCCGTCAGAGCACATCATACCAAGAGAACACTTTGCATATTAGCCTTTTATACATACAGATAGATAGATAGATAATTATCTCCAATTTCACTTACAGAGTTGTTTGTGCCCTTACTCCTTCCAGGCGCGAGTCTACACAGCACCCACCTGTCTGCACACCCTCCGCCTCTGTCCTGCTCACAGACACCACGCTTGCATGATGGAGACTGTTAGGACCTGAATTCCGAACCCCCGTTCACCATTAAGCGGAAGCCCTGACCTCCAGCGGGATGGTATTTGGAGGTGGGGCCTCTGGGACTAGGATTAGGTAAGGTCATGAGAGGTGGGTCCTGACCAGGGGTTTGTCCCTCATCAGAGGAGAACCAGAGAGCTTGCTGCCCCTCTCTCAGACTGCCACGAGAGGACACAGCAAGACGACAGCTGCCTTCGAGCCAGAAAGACAGTTCTCACCGAACCTGACCTCGCTGCCTGCTGACACCATGATTGTGGACTTCCAGCCTCTTGAACTGTGTAGAAATCAATACCTCTTGTTCAAGTGTGTGTGTGTGTGTGTGTGTGTGTGTGTGTTCCTCGGCCGCCCCCCTCCCAGCCCCTCCTCCTGCCCCCTGAGCTGACAAGCCAATGCACAGCCCTTTTGCACCCACCGTTTCTTTGCTTCTCAAAAAGCATTCCCTGGGGCAAGCCATGCTACTGATGAGGAAACCGAGGCCCAGGGAAAGGGTGTGGCTTGCCAAAGCCACACAAGCAGTGAGGGACAGATCGGGGCTGAGCACCTTGAGGAATATCTTCCCTTTCTGAGCAGCCAAGTTTAGCTCAGGCCAACAGCCAGCTGGGAGGTGTGAGGTGCCCTTGACCATCCAGAAGGGGTTGCTCTGCAGGGTGGCACTCCTCACTGAACCTCCTTGCCCTGCAGCCTGGGGTCCTCACTCAAGTCGGTCGTGCTCTGACCTCCAGAGTGGAACAGAAACCTGGGGGAGGCTGGCATCCTCTCACTCAGAGGAAATTAAAAACGCGTTCTATGCAAAGACATTTTTGATATTCAGTTTCTTCTGTTACCACTCCTCTATTTTCTCATCCGTCTCCCTTTCTCACTAGATTTTAAGTCCTAGCAGGCAGGACATATGACCCCTGTATGTCTAAATTCACAGGACAAGGTTGGATCTAGCACTGGGAGAGTGATCGGCAAAGACAGAATGAGTGAATGAATGAATGAATGAGTGAATGAGTAGATGAATGAGTGAATGACAGAATGAGTGAATGAATGAATGAATGAATGAGTAGATGAATGAGTGAATGAAAGAATGAGTGAATGAAAGAATGAGTGAATGAATGGATGAATGAGTGAGTGGATGAATGGATGGACAGGTTGGGACGACCTCTTTCTATGAGCAACCCCCGTTGCTCATAGTTTTGACTCCTCTGCATAGACGGCTTTAGTTGGTCCTTTTTCAGAAGAGATAAACCTTATTTGTGCTTTACTCCGATAACTAGCCTGATGGGGATTTTCTGAGTTGCTGGAGGGCTGGAGGGGTTGACGCATGTGCAGGTGTCTTTTTACAACAAGGATCTGTGACCTACTTCCCAGAGTTGCTTGCTGGATTCACCATGTTTGTGGATCTACTCGGAAGCCAGGATCTCTGTAAGCATCTTCTATTGGCAGGAAGCGGGAATCAGAAGTCCGGCCTTTGGGGACCTGTCCCTGTGGCCTGGGGGCCGGGTGCTGTAACACGCATTGCATCTCTGGAAGCATCCACTTCACCCTCCCCCCACCTTCCCCGTGGTGTCTGTGGGAGCAGAATTCCACCAGCAAAGTGATTAGCTGCGAGGGGCACACACCATCCCCGGGAACACTGTTTTTCCTTTTGCTCCGTCTCCAAATTGATGTTTCCATCTCATTGTTTTCGTATTTGTTTTTTAACTTTATCTAAAGATTTCCCCCTCTACCTCCCCCCGCCCCCCACCTCCCTGCAGGAGAATTATTTAACAAAAGGCAAACTCGAACCACTTTCTTCTGCAAAGCTACTGTGACAAAGCCAGTGTCAACAAGGGGGCAAGATCCATCTCAGGGAACTTGCGAAACCTCCAAGTGGAATTTGCATAAAATAGTTCTGGTGTTATTATTCACTATTCTTTCCCTGACAGATATGTCAGGGCCTTGAAACCTAAAAGAACAATTATGCTATTGTATCTCTCGGAGGATTCAAGGGGTGTGTCTTTGGTGGAAAAAGTGCTATTAGAGCTTTGAAAGCAGTTAAAAGGCAGCCCAAGGGACTCTTTAGCTAGTCACTTTATAAAGAACGCCTCGCGCTAAGTGTCTTAAAGTACGTTTGTTCAACTGGTACTTTGCTTCAGAAGAAGAGCCTACTAATAATTAGCGGCTGCACTTTTTTAACGTTCGCATTAGCTATAAATAAAAAAATCTCCATGAGGTCATCGTGGATTAGGTTTAACTAGGATTCTTATGGAATGGGACCCATATCTCTGTCCATCGTCTTGCAACAAATTACCAGCAAGCTTTTTTTCCCCTCCCTTTCTTTCCTTCCTTCCTTCCTTCCTTCCTTCCTTCCTTCCTTCCTTCCTTCCTTCCTTCCTTCCTTCCTTCCTTCCTCCCTTCCTTTCTTCCTCTTTAAATGGAGCTAACATTGCAGAAGTCATTGCCATCGACAATTAAGAGTCAAATCAGGATCCTAATCAGTCCATCTGCGCCTTGCACACGCCGGCTTAACCTAACGTGCCTCAACATTAAAACCTGAAGCACCGATAAGGCCTGTCTCCTTGCAGCCGGATGGGGCGCGGGAGGCAGTGATCCGACTTTCATTTTCCCTGAAACCCGCTGATTATGTTATCCTCGGGTTCGGCTGGGCTGCACTGGGAAAAGGCAATGCCAACTTTTGATGGGAATAATTTTGAAATTCAAGGAAGTCGCAGAGAGGCAAGAAGATGCCTCTGTCACCTCGGGTGATAAGTCAGCGTGGAAAAGGAACGCGCCAGGGAACTTGCAGGGGAAAAGCTGCCAGGATTGTGGGGTCAGGGAAATGTTGATTCACGTGTACGAGAACGAATAGGCACCGGCACGGATGGGTGGTCTGTGTTTCTAACAAGCGGAAGGTGGTGTTTGTTTCCTATGCTACTTCACAAGGTCAAAAGAGATAGTCCTCCCCCCCCCTCTCCTCCTCCTCCTCTTCCTCCTCCTCCTTCTCCTTGTTCTATCCAGGCATTCTTCCAGCTGGTATTGATTGGATGCTGGGCAGGTTCCTTGAAACCATCTAGTTTGGCTTGTTATTTTATGGATGAGTGACAGTAGGTTCAGAACGGAGAAAACTCAGCCCAGAATTCCATGGTGAAGGTCAAAGAGAACCATGGCCGCGGTCATTGCCGCCCCAACATCTGTGCCTGCTTCCCATCGTTATAGAGTCCTGGCTAGCACAAGGGCATTTTGACTAAGGACCATGATTTCCCATAACCCTCTGTAGCTATGGGGAGTCATGTGATAAGGTTCTGGCCAATGAGATGTAAACCGAGTGGCTTGTGAAACTTCCGGGGAAACACCCCTCCCTTTTCACATCCTAGAATGGGGTGGTGGTCTTGGAAATGGAGGCGTGCAGAAATGCCGGGAGCCAATTCCAGTATGTCATTATCACAAGAGTTTCATTGAAAGGCTGATGGAACTTGGGGACTCAACAAGAGCTGAGTCACATGTGCTGTCACCTGTTGGAAATGGCTAAAGGCATTTCCCCAAACTGAGAAGGATGATTACTTGCTGCCAGACAGCTCAGGGCATCTTAATCTACATGTTATTGCCTCCTCCTGGCCAAACACTTGAACAGCCACAGGCAATTCCCCATTCTGACAATGGACTGTGTCTTTGAAACCCTACCCTTTGATGTGTATATCGCCTTAGGACAAGAATTTGTGTTAATAAAAAGCAAGGGGTCCTGAGACGAGGAGAACTTGGTTTCTTCAGCCAAGCTCCTCTGTCCCCTCCCCCAAATGCCTTTCAAAATTATGTTTCATCTCTGGACTCTTATTTAATTTAGACACAACCCCTTCTCCAGGTTTCCTGAACTCTTCTAGATGCCGGATCAAGACTCACCAGTGTTAAATGGCGCCCAATGACCGGCATTACCGAAAGAGCCCAGGGTCCTGCTTCCATGGAATCTCTGACTGTTGACCACTGCCCCATAAGTGAGAGAGAGAAAAGCTCTAGTTAGGCCACAGTAATTTGGGCCTTTTCACATTTGTGCATACTTAATCTCAGACGGCTGGAGCAGCTGTCAAGAGGGCTCACCAGACTCCAAGCAGGGTGCTGAATGGGTTGTCTAGGCCACTGCTTTGCAAGCATGATGGCATCTTAGCTAGAACCCGGTTGTCCTGAGCACTGTGCTAGGCTCTGTGTCTGTGGGTGCACAGCCTCGTCATGCACCTAAGGCTCTCAGTCGCCCAGTGATGACCCTGACAATGGAGCTTGTTCCACAAGGTTGTAGGGGAGGTCATTGGAAGAGTGATACATGGAGGGGGCATGAGGAGAAGCTGGACAGCAGCTCTCCTGACCTCTCTGTGCTCTGGTGGACTCACGGGGGACACACACATCTCAAGTTGCAATTTCACCCTGACCCCCACATTACTGGGTATTGTTTGATGACAAAATGATTCATGAACTTCCCATGGACTTGTCTTTCTCTGTCTTTTCCTTCTGGTGTTGTTGTCTCTCAATCTGATGTAAACAGAGCATAAATCTTGGCTCCTGCCAGCCGCCGTTTGGTTGAAATTGCCTGTATTGTCTTGACATATGTTGGAGTCTTTAAATTAACAGAGGAAAGCATTGATTTTAAAAATGGCATTTGCATTAAGGGTTATAAATGGGTGATTTGGGAAGCATGAAGATCTCATGGAAAATTATGCACAGATATTACAATGAGCATCGCTGTAGGGTTTTTGACTCTATGACATATACAGCTTTACGCATCCACCGGGGATACATATATGCTGCCCAAAGTATGTAGATGGTGTCAGGTTCCTATCCAAGGCTCCAGGTAAGCAATGAGGTCACTACTGGACAACCCATGGAATCTTGGGTTTGTGGTGGATTTTAGGCATGATTTTTTCCTGACATCTTGAGTTTCCAAATTCCTTTGTCATAGTTTTGGACAGAACTTATTTCTTTAAAACATATGTGTGTGTGTGTGTGTGTGTGTGTGTGTGTGTGCGCACACACACACACGTGCGTACATGCAGGCATATATATACACACACACATACATACATATATGTATATATGTATATTTCAGGGAGAAAGGGAGAGGGAGAAAGAGACAGAAACATCAATGATGAAAGAGAATCAATCATTGATCTGCTGCTTCCACAACCTGGTCATGTGCCCTGACCAGAAATCGAACCAGGAACTCCTGGTTCTCAGGTAGACACTCAACCCGTGAGCTACACCAGCTGGGCTGGACAGAACCTAGTTCTGTGCATGATTAGCGTCTGGCTCCTTCAGGATCCCCATGGAAGGGGATCACACTGCACCCACAGGGAGGAGAGTGCGGCAGGGTCCCAGAATTACCAGATCAAAACGTGGCCCACCTGTCGTCCATCATCCGCTTGGCACCCCCATTCTCTCCACCCCCTTAGCTGTTGACCTCTTATGGCGGCCTCTCACGTATGTGTTCTTACACTCACTGGCAGTGTGATTCATCTTCTTCGGGCTCAGGAGTGCCATTGTTTTATGACAACCAATGGCTTCACTCAGGTAACCATCCATGAGCACTGTCCACTGATCTGTCCGACATGTACTGTACCAGGTGGGGGTGGTGGGGGTGGTGGGGAGGGCATAGAGATGAATAAGACTCCGTCGCTTCGCTTAAAAGGGCTCACAGTTGCCGAAACCGATTTGGCTCAGTGGATAGAGCGTCAGCCTGCCGACTGAGGGGTCCTGGGTTCGATTCCGGTTGGGGGCACGTACCTTGGTTGCGGGCACATCCCTGGTTGGAGGTGTGCAGGAGGCAGCTGATCAATGTTTCTCTCTCATTGATGTTTCTAATTCTTTCTCTCCCTTCTTATCTATAAAAAAAATCAATAAAATGTATTAAAAACAAACAAACAAACAAACAAACAAAACCTCACAGTTTAGTGAAGTTCCCAGACAAGGAACGAGTGATGCTGGTCCAGGGAAGCAAGAAAGATGTGGGGACCAAGCAGGCTTGAGCCGGCATCAAAGACACGGCCGTTGGGGTGGAGTCAGGAGATAGGCTGGCAGTCTGGGGCAGGCCATTTTAGAAAAAATTTCAACACAGCATCACGCCTGCTGGGAAAGCCAGAAAGGAGGAGCTAGAGGGAATACGAATCCTGCTTTCTGGACAGGAATCTCCCAATATTTAGCAGCCGCGAGGGTTTCTCACGGTCATCCTCAGCCTTACTATGATGGTCATCACCGTTATGATTAGTAGGTGCCCAGGACAAGGAACGCACATTCTGGGAGAGGAGCCCACATGTCTGTTCTGGAGGCACAGCACGTTTCGCCCTGGCCCACGGCCTCACACTGGGGGCGGTGGGGGTGGGGGGTGTCCCAGGGACAAGTTAGGCCACAGGATCCGGTGTTTTAGGCCTGCGGGTAGGCTGGCTGATTCCTTCCCGTAGAGCATGCATCTCCAGAAATGTGGGAGAGCATGGGACTTGGCTGGAATGTCTGTAAGGAGGATCCCCTCTCTCTTTCTCTCTCTCTCTCTCTCTCTCATGCTGACAAGCAGGGTGGGGAGGTATCACCCCCGTGACCCTTGCCCCGGCCTTGGACACGCCCTTGGGGAAGGTGCGGTGGAAGTCGTCAGTGAACTTGCTCTGGGTCGCTCAGAGCTCAGAGAAGAGGCGGCCTCGGATCCTCCCTGCGCGCCCGGCTCATTGTTCTCCCCTCGCCGGCAGTGATCGGAGCGCGCACACTTACTGTGTCAATAACATCTGGCAAAATTGCCACCTATTAAGAGTAAGTGTTCTTCTTCCCGGGGAGGAATGTGACGGTGTGTTATATTGGTTTCCCTTGAGAGGCGAGGAGACAATTTCCGAGCAGACGAACGCATTAGAGCCGTCGCCTGAACTCGGGGAAAGGTTACGGAAAGTCAGAAACTTCTCTCCTCGCCCTGGCTCTCGGCAGAGGTGGGTATGCCTGGTGTGTGTGTGTGTGTGAAAGCAGCCTCCGCAGGCAGAGAGGGGCCGCCTGTGCCCCGTGGGGGTCTCCCCTGGATCCTCAGCTCCCCACCTGCTCCTGCCGAGAGCCAAGCCCACCCTCAGCCCTTGGTGGGCAGGGCCAGGTCAGGGGGCGCAGCGGGGACAGAAGGAGGGAGCGCACGGGAACCTTGGACGCTGTCCCGTGGGGCGTGCGCCCTGCAGGTCCCCATGTCCCCACCCTCCACGGCTTCACCTCTGGTCTCTGTGCTCCGTGCAAACCCCAGAGAGGCCCCTGCGGGCGGTTGGGATGTAGCCGTGATGTAAGGACCCTGCACGATCCTATCTTCATACGAACGCCTATGTGAATCACGCCTGTCCTGTGCCCGTGCCAGGTGCCAGGGATACAGACACAGAGGAGCTCAGCCTTCAAGACTCGTGCCAGATGTGGCCTCTTCCAGGGAGGCCCCCGGGGTAGCCCTGCCAGGATTGGAGGCCCCAGGCCTGGTCCTGCCCGGAGCGCTGGGTTTACCTGTCTTTCTAGTCCTCACGCAAACGGAAGGGGCTGGTGTACCTGCCCGTTCCTCCCGGTAGAATGCGCCGTCCTCCACGGCCACCATTGCGTCTCATCTATCTGCAGCCCCGGCCTCTGAGCTCGCCGCTCCCAGGAACGCCTGGGTGGACAAAAGAAAGCGCAAGGGGAACCAGCTGGGTCCTGGGCGCCTCTCCTCTGCAGCCAGGAGGCGGGGCGAACTGTGTCTTCAGCTGAAATCCCTCCCCGAGGCTCCATGGGAAAACATCCCCGTTTAGAGGAGTGTATCTTCTCTCTCCAAATACCCACAATATTTTACGCGCTGATAATATTTACGGTTTGTTCTCAGAGATGACTAATTGCGTTTGCCATCCGGCTCACAGGGAGGAAAACGCATGGCGGACGGTTGCCCATCACTCATGCCAGGGATGATAGCTCACTCCCCAAACTCCCAGTGCCGACTCAGAGCTTGCTGTCACCGGGGCCTTCGCCGGCCTTCACCACGGGGACAGAGCCGTTGGCATCTGAACCGAGCCTGCGTGGACAGTGTGTGCTTGTGTGCCGTGGTTCCGTACAAAGGGGTTCCAGAAACAGGGGTCCGTCCGTGTCCCCCGCTTCCAAAGGGACGAGACAGGCCTGTGATGATGAGGATGAATGTCCCTCTGTCAGTAGGTCACGTGGCAGCGTGAAGGGATTTAGCGGCTGTGATGGAGGTTCCCAATGGGTCACCTTTGAGTTAGGTCAAGAGAGCGACCCTCCTGCGTGGGCCGACCTGCTCAGGCAAGCTGGCGAACCCTGAGCTGCCCTCCGTGTCTGGCGCCACCTGGTGACCGGAGCTGCGGGCGAGGGCATGTGACAAGGATCTGGCTGAAGCCCCAGGAACGCAATGGACTGAAGGTCGCCCACAGCCAGGGGGCTTGGCAGGGATGCTGAGGCTGAGGGGCCTGAGAGAGCAGCTCCAAGGTGGTGAGGCTCGGAAAAGGTACCAGCTCATGGTGCCCAGACGCCTGGAGAGGGTGAGTAGACAAATTCTCTTGTTTTAAGACTCTACGTTGATGGCCATCTGTTGGAGACCCAAAAGAAGAAGCTTCTTTATTAAAAGAGATGTATCGATGAGTTGTTGCCACACGAATGCCGAGTAACAAAGCAACAATGAGAACTCATGGTTTATAACAATAGGTATTTACTGCCCATGCACCTGTTGGCTGGGACAGCCCTTCTCCTGTCCTCCTAGAGTGAAAGGACAGGTGGACACACGTGAAGACTCTGAACCTGCCCCGGGCTCAGAATGGATTTGCTGCCATTTCTGCCCAGAGAGTATGGACCGAAGTGAATCCGATGGTCAAGACCAAAGTCCAAAGACTGAGAAGTCCATGCCAGCCTAGATGAGGCCAGGGGAGAGGGAGTGGTGAGGGATTGCCGCCAACAATCCAAGCTAGCACCGAACAGAAAGGGCAACGGAGCCACGTAGCGATTGGTGGTGACTCACAGGTGTGTCCACTTCAACCTTCAGGATGATGGGAAACTGCATGTTGCTAGGACAGGATCCAGTTAATACCAGACGACACACTTCCTCCGGCTCCTCAATAATCTCATTCTAGTTGATGATTGTAAGCAGCAGGCTAGCTGTGCCACTCCCCAGGGTTTATCACTCTAGATCAGTGGTTCTCAACCTGTGGGTCGAGATCCATTTTGGGGTCGAACGACACTTTCACAGGGGTCGCCTAAGACCATATAGCAAAACACAGATATTTACATTATAATTCATAACAATGGAAAATTACAGTTATGAAGTATGGTTGGGGGTCACCACCACATGAGGAACTGTATTAAAGGGTGGAGGCATTAGAAAGGTTGAGAACCACTGCTCTAGATGCAGGGGGTCCGAGGAGGACGCCTCCCCCAAGGACGGGGCTTTGGATCCTCTCCCCACATTTTAGGGGGCTGCAGACAGAGGGTCGCATCCCTGTCTCTGTTCTGTCTGAGGATGAGGACAGGTCGGCTCGGGGGAGCTCCATCCAAAGGGCATCTCTGTGGAAACAGGACTGCATTCGCTCACTCACGGAAACGTCCGCTGAGCCCAGAGGAGGTGTCAGGCGGTGTCCCGCACCCAGGTCCCAGGAAGGCTCACAGGAGGAGGGAGGGGTTTGTCAGGAAATGTTTTCTAGGCAGACATACTTGACCTCGGTCTTAAAAGACAAGAAGCAGTGTCTGAGGGAGGAGGTGAGACCTTCTTGACCAGCAAAAGGGACCGTGTCCGTGGCTGTTCTTCCTAGTTGGGAGATCATAGGCTGTAGAGCAGCGGTTCTCAACCTGTGGATTGCGACCCCTTTGGGGGTCACACGACCCTTTCACAGGGGTCGCCTAAGACCATCGGAAAATGCAGATATTTACATCACGATGCATCACAGTAGCAACATTTCATGGTTGGGGGTCACCACCACACGAGGAACTGTATGCAAGGGTCGCGGCCTCAGGAAGGTGGAGAACCACTGCTGTAGAGAATCTGTGGAAAACGATAGGTCCTCTCTCTCCGGGGCTCAGGATGCAGGGCCGTCTTGGAACACACATGTTTGTCTACCATTCCAGGACATTTCGCAAACTCTCTTCCATTCCGTGTTCTGAGGAGAGCCTTGTCTGCACCCGGAGCCCCGTGCCCGGTGCCCACAGGGGCAGCATCTGGCTGGCTCCTGATTGGCTGGGGGATGCCCCCACCTGCCAGGAAGCTGGCTCAAGGGGCAGGCATTCCAGGAGACTCGGGGTGAGTCGGGGTTCCATCCGATGTCTCTTGGGCCAGGCATGGCAGCCGGTGAGATGTGAGGGAGGCTTATCCTGTGTCATCTCCAGGACTGGAGGGTGTCTCTCCTCGCACTGGCTCAGGGGAGGGTCCTGGTTTGTCAGTCAAAGGCGCCTCCTTCGTGTGTACCTTGCCCTTACTTTTCTCTCAGTTCTTCTTAGTTTCTCCCTCGGTCTGACTGTGGATTGCTCCATTTCTGCTGAGCAGCAGGGAGGCGCATGAAATGAACCCCAAACTTCTGCAACCAGAGCGAACAGGAGCGAAGCCTGAGGACACACATCCTCTCCGCCCTCTGGCCCCTGTTTGCCCGAAGGACACCTTCCCGGAGGGAGACATTCCGGGTCTGGCCCTGCTGGCATGGCTCAGCGGTTGAGCCTTGACCCAGGGCCCGGAAGGTCCTGGTTTGATTCCGGGTCAGGGCACAGGCCCAGGTTTCAGGCTCCGTGCCCAGTGGGGGGCATGCAGAGGCAGCTGATCAATGATTCTCTCTCATCATGGAAGTTTATCTCTCTCGCCCTCTCCCTTCCTCTCTGAAATCAATACAGATATGTTTTTTGAAAAGAAGGGAAAAACTCCTCTGGCTATAAGACTTACGAGGATCAATACTGAGACTACAGGTTTCCCCCTCCCTTCCTCCCTCCCCCCCCTCCCTTTCTTTTTCTCTTTCTTTCTTGCTTAATCCTTACCCGAGATATTTTTCCACCGATTTTTAGGGAGAGTAGAAGAGAAACACACCGATGGGACACCTCCTGCTTGTGCCCCAATCAGGGCCCAGGGCCGGGGAGGAGCCTGCAACCTGAGGTACGTGCCCTTGACCGAAATGGAACCCGGGACCCTTTGGTCCGCAGGCTGACCCTCTACCCACTGAACCATACCGGCCAGGGTAGGCGTGGCTATTTCTGTGCCCCTGACCTCCTGTCGGGAGGATCTGCACCATTCGGTGCGGCGTTTTAATCCCAGGCCGTCTCGTGGTGCCACTTCAGGGCTCAGGTGCGACGTATTTCCCTGTTTGGTCAACCTCTCGGCAGCCCCGACTGTGCACCAAGCTCTTCAAAAACCCAGAACTGCTCTGGAAAGCAGGGAACAGACACCACGGGGGGAGGGAGTGTGCGTGGGGGGGGCGTTTTTCCTTTTGTCTCTTTTTAATCTCAGACCTCGCACCTGGGCCCGCGCTGCGGAGTGGCAGCCTGGCTGAGCAGCAGGACCACAGAGACCATCCCTCAGCCCGCCTGCCCCCACCCGTGAGCGCGCGGGTTCTCGCATTAGGAGCACCGCTCTTCACTGCAAACGCGCTCCCAGCTGGGTGGAGAGGTTCCTCAGTTTGAATTTGTTTGGCTGAAAACAAGACAGTTCCAAATTTCGGTGCAAATCTGAAACCAGACGAGTTTCACACAGTTGCACATTTCAAAAAGGGAAAAAGCAACAAAAACCGGTTCCGTTCCCGTTTGGTAAGGATTCTGTGCGTCTGAAAGGAGCAAAA
>PVJN01039358.1:0-19839 GCA_004026805.1 Lasiurus borealis
TCAGGTATGAAAATACTTTATCCTTTATATTTCTAGCCTCATAGTTTTTTCTCACAGTAGATCCTCTTAGTTTCTGTATTACTCTTATCAAACTGGATTATTCACTATTTCTTAACCACATTGGAGGGTCCCTGTTGCCACAATGCCTACCCATGGTTTGTTCTTCTCTATATTCATTTCCTATCTATCTGTACGAATCTAGATTCAATCAGGAGACACCAACTATACATAGGTAAATGGGAAGTTCAACATAAAGGATTGTTAATGTGATAAAAGAGTGATATAAGATTCTAGGGGCCCATTTACGAAATTCGTGCATGGGAGGGGGGGGGGTAAGGTCCCTCAGCTCGACCTGCTCCCTCTCCAATCAGGGAGCCCTCAGGGGATGTCCTGCTGATGGCTTAGGCCTGTTGCCTGTGGTTCTCTGCTCTCTGCGGACCTGCCTGCTTGACGCCACTGCAAGCCTTGGTGTCTGCTCTCTGTGGGGGCCTGCTTGCCCTTCACTGCCGGGGCCAGGAGCAAGCAGGGCATCGCTGTCTGCTCTCTGGCTTGCCACACAGGGGCAAGAAGGGCCCTGCTGTCTGCTTGCTCACTGCAGGGGACTGCTTGCCCCTTGCTGCCATGGCCAGAGGCAGCAGGGCCCAGCTGTCTGCTCTTTTGCTGTGGGGGACGTTCCCATCCTGCCCCTGCCCACTTGTGTACATGCCAGCTTGGAGTGCCTGGGTCCCGGGGATATTTCTGCCCTGCCCCTGGTTGCTCACATCTGCAAGCGTAGGCCCAGAGTGGCTCGGGGCGTTCTGGGCAGGCCTACAGGCTCAGAGCGACCTGGCTCCCAAGGACACCCTGTGTGCATAAACCCAGGCCTACAGGCTTAGAGTGCAGGCCTACAGGTTCAGAGTGGCCTGGGTCCCAAGGACACCTGTCCCAGGTCGCTTGGTGCCAGTGAGCACATATGCAGCTGCCACGCCCCTGGCTGCTCAGTGTCTGCATATGCAAATTAATCCACCATCTTTGTTGGATTAATTTGCATACCCACTCCTGATTGGCTGGTAGGCATCACGAAGTGGATGGTCATTTTGCATCTTTCTCTTTTATTAGTGCAGATAAGGAAACTATGTGATACCCTAGGGCTAAGGGAAAGTACCCAAACACAGAAGGGTACAGACAATACTGGAGGAGGTAGTGTATTAAATACCTAAAAATACATCTCACTTAATAAGTGTAAGACCCTATCCTATATAATAAAAGCCTAATACACTAAGTGTCCAGTTGTCTGGTTGGCCATTCAACCAATCAAAGTATAATATGCTAATGATGTGCTAAAGTCGCTTAACCACTTGCTGTGACATTCACTGACCACCTGGGGGCAGACAGTTGATTGTTCGACCAGTCACTATGATGTGCACTAACCACCTGGGGCCAGATGCTCTGACTGGTAGATTAGCTTGCTGCTAGGGTCTGGCTGGTCAGGACCGAGTGAGACGGGCCGGATACACCCTAGAGCCCTCTCACAGTCCCTCCCTGGCTGGCCAACCTCCAGCCCCCGATCATGCACCAGTGGGGTCCCTTGGCTGGGCCTGCACCTTCTTGCCAGCTGGGACCCCTCGGGGGATGTCGGAGAGCTGGTTTTGGCCTGACAGCAGAACAACCAGTTGCTTTGATGCGCACCCACCACCAAGGGGCAGACGCTCAATGCAGGAACTGCCTCATGGTGGTCAGTGCTCTCTCATGGGGAGAGTGCTGCTCAGCCAGAAGCCGGGCTTACAGCTGGCAGCAGTGCTAGGGATGTCTGACTGCCATCAGCTAGACATCCCCCCAAGGGCTCCCAGACTGTGAGAGGGCACAGGCCGGGCTGAGGATTCCCCCCCAACAAGTGCATGAATTTCGTGCACTGGGCCTCTAGTATAGAAATATATAACATGGAAATGGAATAAACAATCTCAGTAAGCAGAAGAATGTAATATTTATATATTTAAAAAGTCAATACAGTAAAAATGTCACTTGTCCCCCATATCTCCATTATTCACAGAGCAGGCAGTAAAGAGTGGATTTGAAACTGAGAAGCAGTAAATTGATGACTGACGAGTTCACCAAACACATCCTCTGAGGTGTTTCTCTGTGTTCTCTGTATCCTCTGTCATTGCATTTAGTGTGTTGAGTGCTGTCGATTTCACTTAGATTGTGAACTCCCCGAGGGCAAGGACTGTCTGTTCTCTATCTGCATCTGCAGGACCAGATTTAGTGCCTGCCACCTAAACCATACTTAATAAATGTTTAATAATGAATGAATGAAAGAGTCTCACAAAAATCATTTTAACCGTTTGTATGCCACAAGTATTGGCACAAGCAGTGGACCTTTTTAAATTAAATTCACAATATTGTGGAATGGCAGTTAACTGGTTAAAAAACTGAAATTTATTGTTATTAGCTTCTAGCATTCTGATCATAGAAGAGTATATATGGTAATGCTTTCCAAATTACTGTTATGTATTTAAAATACAAGAGGTGCTTACATTTCTTTTTTGATTAGCAGTGTTTGCTGACTCTATTTTTTATCTCCTATTCTGTCTTCTGGCTACTTCCTGGCTTCTGACTACACTGCTTTCCTCAGTATGTTCCCACTGACGTCACCCAATGATCGCTTGGTTGCCCAAGTCAATAACATTTTTCAATTCTATCTTACTTCCACCTTACTTGAATTTGGTGTTACTTCTGAGACCAGTAGTCACATCTGCCTTAAAACTTTTCCACCTTGGTTTCTGTGACCCACTTTCTCTTGCTCTCCTTTCTATGTCTTTGACCTCTCTATATCTTCTCTGCGCTCCTCTCCCTCTATCTCTAAACTAGTGTTCTATTGTTTCAGTCCTCTTACTCTACATGCTCCTTTTGTACAGACATGCATGAGTTCATCTACCTCCAGTATCTTCATGCTTCCCAGATCTGTATCTCCAACCCATCTGTCACATTCTCTAGGTAAATGTCCTACCTGCTCCCGGACATCCCCATAGGGCAGCGGTCAGCAAACCGCAGCTTGTGAGCCACATGCGGCTCTTTGGCCCCTTAAGTGTGGCTCTTCCACAAAATATCACGGCCAGGAAAAGTCTATTTAGAAGAAGTTTAAGTTTAAAAAATTTGGCTCTCAAGAGAAATTTCAATCATTGTATTGTTCATAGTTGGCTCTTGATAAATGAGTTTGCCGACCACTGCCATAGGGAATGTGCTCCCAGGGCTCCATTCTCATGGAATTTGGTGTGATTGGTGCCCCCTGGAATGCATCTTCTCCACAGGTATGTCTTGTAGACACTTCATTATTTCATGTGGTCCCTGTAAGTTCCATATAAATGACACTGGGTCTTAGCATATCCCACATGCGTTATACCTCTGCACCTTTACATATGAAGTTTTCTGGGTCAGCAGTGTTGTCCTACTTCCTGTACCCATACACACAAGCTACCTGGTGACCTCCTGTTCCTTCTCCTAAGTGCCCAGCTAAACTGTACTTGTTCCCCGTCAACATGGATTCTTCTATGTACCTTTTTCTGTTTCTAAGTGTTCATTATAAATAGCATTTGTCTCTGGACAATGTAATTGTTTTTGTCTTTCTCTTCACTGGTGTAAACTCCTTATGGGTAGGTGATTATATTTTTATCTTTTTATCCCCAGAGTACCTGGTACTTAGTAAACATTCAATATATATTTGAAAAAGAAATGAATTTCTATTTTTTGTAATGTGAATATTTTTATTTGTAAGAAAATCAAGAGCAGAATGTGATATGCCATATTAGCAGATGTTAAAAATTCTGAGGTTAACAATGATGTTCATTGAATTACGGTTTTGTATATAACTGCTAGGGAACCAAATAGAGCTAATAGCATTAATCATCAGATAACATTGCTATGTAAATCATTATAAGCTTTGGGTATGTTTTGCAGATCAGGGATCTGGATTTTGTGTAACTGGGAAAATTGAGGCTGGTTATATCCAAACTGGTGACCGACTACTAGCAATGCCTCCTAATGAAACCTGTACTGCAAAAGGTATTCCTCTGCAAAATTCTTCTGCTAAACAACCCTTAGGTTGAGACAGCAGGTTTTAAAAAGTAGTGCAATTATTTACTCCAGAATAAATAACCTCTTACTGAAATTGTAACTGACTGTCAAAATGATACTAACTGTAGAAGATAAAAATGTGAAAACATTAAACGATTTTTTTCTGTTGTGACTGTGTGTGTATATATGTACCTATAGTATTCTAACTGTGGTAGCATTTTTATTTTTTTTTACGCTGATGTGAGAAGTCTGTTTAGGATTTAACCAGATGTAAAGACACCTGACAGATACATTTAAAATAGTATTCAGCAGCAGAAATTAAGTCCAACCTAAATGGGCACTAAACGATCAGTGGCAAAGCAGACTGCTGCAGTCTATTATTTTGAAATGTGTATTTCAGAATCACTATATGGTAACAGCTTTGATCATTTTTATACGCCCCCCCCAAAAAAAAAAAATTATATGAAGACCTAAGAAAATAAGATGTAAATGTAGAGAATCCTGATGTTGAAAAGAGAAATTAAATGTGAGCTAGTTTAAAGTACACCAATTATTGCTTTTGTACAAAATCTAATATATGATCTTTCAAGATGGCGAATAACTGTCCTCATCTTCAAAGTATTTGATCTTACATGTGTACATGTTATTCTTCCCTAAATTCTGCTTAAAAGTTTATAATGTTATACTTACCTTAAGATTAAATCTTTCAACTAAGCTTTGACTTCAACTTAGAAATGAAGATTTGCTTATACTATAAAGTAGTAGTATTTGTAACAGTTTTAAACTAAAATGTAATCTATTGAGAAAGTTAAAATTTTTTGAAACTTCAGTTCTTCTGTTAATTTTGTTTATAATTTATATCCAGAGTTGTTTATAGATTTGAATGTACATTTAAAAATTAATTTGCTTATTACTTTAAAAGCTAATTTCTTAATGATTATAATAAATTAATGAATATGTGTCTACGTAATAGCGTTTAACCTACATTTAAAGATGAATAAGGGGATGAAAGATAAAATTATTTCCATTTTACTTTTTTCTTTCGGCTTGCTTAGAGATCATAAATATTCTGTTTGGATAAACAATAATACATATACATGTTTTTAAAAACTTGCAGGTTCAGATCTCTTGTTTTTTTAAAATGATCAAGAGCTGCCATACTTTTGAAATACTGATTTATGTGAATAAGCTTTTTTGAGAATAGGAAGTGTTTGTTTGTTTTTAATAACCAGTAGACATTAATTAAAACCATGTTTTTAAAATGACCCATGGACCTTACAGGTAGACTACTTTGTGACAATTTGGTCACTTCTGAAAGTCCCACATTGTGTCTTACTACATCTTGTCTCTTCCCTTCCAGAAAAACTACCCATTTGTCTTTAATCCATTGGTCTTAAAGAGACACCGTATCAGAAGCCCCTGGAGAGTATAGCATCCTCTCCTGAGAGCTGTGCTTCTACCCCAGCACAGAGGCTCCCCATTCTTTGCTTCATTTATTTGGTTGTTTAATGCACACTTCTCTCTGAACACTTTAGGTGCTACTGTGGCTCATTAACCAGCTGTGTCCTAAAAGAGAAAAGTGACTAAATCTGCAACCAACAAGTGGAAATTCTTAATTACGTTTTTACCTTATTAACATTATCAACTGCATGGAGTGTTGAAAAAGAACTTTTTGTGTGTAATGTCTGTCCAGTGAAGAAGGTCTTCAAGAATATAGATATCATATATAAGACAGTGTAACATGTTTGGGGGCAGAAAATTAGATTATATATTATCTGCAGATTTTTTATATTGTTAATTGAACTTCTGCTATGAATGCCCTTCAATCTTAAATTAAGGTAATCTCTAGTGTATGTTAAGTAGCTAGCTCCTGTCTTCAATGCCACATTTCATAGCAAAATCATGGTCATTTAAAATCAACATTTAAAAACTAAATTTAATTAGTTGAAAATTTAGCAAATATTTCTTAATATCAGAATTGTTAACAATTTTAGAGTCAAGGACCTCTTTGATACCTTGATGAAAATTATGACTTTCAGAGTAATTCAGATGTGCACATAATTAAAATTTTGAATAAAAGTGTAGGTTGTTTCAGAGCCCTTGAAGTTCTCCTTGAATTTTCAAAAAGTCTTAAGGAAACTTGCATAAGTGTATGCTACATAGGAAAAATAAGTATTTTCAGAAATATGAGGGTAAATTATAATTTACTAAAAACATCACTTAAGAACTATTCCACAGTTGTTGCCCTTCATACTGTCTTCATCACAAGACTAAAATTCCAGTGGAAAGGAGCTTACCCCATAAACTTAACCCATGGAATCATAAAATATGATATTCCTTTAAATCTTTGAATAGGCAGCTGAGGATTGCCCTTGCAGTTGTTCTCCAGGTTAATCCCTAGGTAATAGAGGTATGTGGCAGCACCTGGGGTCATTTTTAAATTAATTTTTTTACACTATTAATCTCTTTTTATATAACCAGTTATCACTGTGCATCTCTCTGTCTCTGGGCAGCCATTCTTTTGAAACAGGAATTGGTGAAAGGGTCTGCCAAGAGCACGTCTGACTTAGCAGAGATGCCATGGGCTCTTCGGAGAACACTGGCATTGGTTGGTTATTCGACATAAAACTGAAGACTAGACAGCTTCCCCAGTCCCATTTTTTTATGTTATTAAAAGTAATTGGAGCTGTATTGTTATACTTACACCCATTAATATAACAAATATTTGAATAGGGCCTGTTTAATTAATATACTCAGTTGTGTAAATGAGTGTAAAACTCTTGATTGAAAAAAGCAGAAATCAGCCTTTTATGGACAAATACAGGTCACTTTATGTTTAGGGTGGTTTGCCAGAGGAGGCAAGTGTAGAGGAAGTGGGTCTTCCTCAGCATTCACAGTTACTTTTCTCACTCTTGATCCATTCATTTTGAAAATGATGAGTAGTGACTGATGAGGCACACTTCAGCCAGTCTCTCTTGGTTGTTATGGTTCAAGATTGAGGTGTTTCACTGTATTCTTTGGTTCTTACTCATTTCCAGGAATCACTCTGCATGATGAACCTGTCGATTGGGCAGCAGCAGGCGATCATGTTAGTCTTACGTTGGTTGGGATGGATATCATCAAAATTAAGTAAGTGAGAAAATGAATTTGATCAACCATTGTTTTGGATATAGGACCTCAAAACACATATATTTTGCATTTGACCAGTTGAGATTAAAGAATGAGTATGAATTCTGAAACTTATTTGGCCAAAACCAGGCACTGTGGAAGTATAAGGATAATAAGCAAACCTCCTTAAAACTGAAATCAATACATGTCAGCTCACGTACTTGTTTTTTTAATGAAAGCTGTTATGTGTGAAAATGATATAAGGTATAAAGCCAGACTTTGACTCAGAAGGGAATATTTAGAAAAAGACCCTAATTTGCTTGCTTGTTTTATTTAGTAAATGATTGTAGAAGTAATCCTATTTGGTGTATATTTATTTGTCCCCCAACTACCTTCTCTCCTTTTTTTCTTGTTACAGTGTTGGCTGCATATTTTGTGGTCCCAAAGAACCCATTAAAGCTTGTACTCGATTCAGAGCCCGAATCCTCATCTTTAATATTGAAATTCCTATCACTAAAGGATTTCCTGTAAGTTTCAAAAAGTTCAGTTGTTACTGTTTTTACAAATTCCAAGTCACTTTATCCTAAAAAGTAATAATTTTTTACAAGTGATAGTGCTATAGTTATTTTCAGCTAAAATCATTATTCTAATTCAGAAAAATATGAAATTAGAATTTGAAAGTCATTTTTATTTTACTTTTTATTTTGATTCTTTTGCCTCAGTATTTTTCAAAGAGGCATTGAGTAGGTATTTTATATCAATAGGATACAAACCGGTGATAATAATACAACTTACCTAGGGAAATTGGTAGATCCTTTTTTACTGCTCTAAAGATTACCTGACTAATTGTAAATAGGGTTTTTCTGTTTTATTTTTTGTTTTAACATGCTTATTTGTGGTTTTTCTGATTATAAAAGTGACATATTATTAGAGAAAACTTTGAAAAACACAAGAAAATAAACTTAGTAAGATTTGTTCTATAATTGCATAATCCATAAATGTATAATTTTTACATTTCAGTTTGTTTTTCTGTGTACGTGCTGTCTACCCATTGGTGTTTATGGGAATATTCTGGGGATGCTTGCCATAGGGTAAACTTAATTGTACTGAAGCAACACCTTGAGATTCTGCATGCTGTGAGGTTGGTTTGCTGGTTATCATGGACCAGCTTCATTTGAAACATGCACATTTATGGGAAGAGGATGATTTTATGCTATAATGTTACTTATCCAGAAAAGATACTGCTACTTGTGCATAGCATGATTTCCTTGTCTTCTGTGTAATTTTTTTTTCAGATATTCAGGCCATACTCTGTTTATAGGCTGGTCACTTGTTTTTGCCACTTAACAAATGAACATTTTCCCCATCAGACTTTTTTTTATTGATCAGCTTATATAGTACAGATTGTGCACGACAGTAAAAAAGTATTTCTCAGTGGAATTAAATGGCTTCCTTTTGAAAATATAAACAGTTCACTATTCGATGCATCTTTGCAATAAAAGTAAGACAGTAATAGTAATGGACCTTGAAACTTATTTAAGTTAATGATAGTACTTGAGGGGTTAAACATACATTTACTTAGCTAATTTAAATTCATTTTATACTTACACCTTTTATTTGAGTCATGTGCTTTGCTGATAATTCTTTGTAATTCTATGTAAATTAGATCATATAAAATGTTAATAAGATACTGTTTACATATTTTAGTTTTATAGGTATATTCCATAAGCTAAAATAGGGAGTAGAATCTTCTCTCTGAAAAAAACAAACTGTTAATAGATGAAAATATTTAATTTTTAAATATTCAAAATGCATGTATTGATAGGCAAAGAACTACAACTTAATTGCTATGAACAAATGGCACTAATTCTTAGAAAACAGTATGTCCATTGGAGAAGGTGGCAAGGTTGGTTTCTGCATGTTTTTACTCATGTAGCAATAATTTTTGCCATTGGAGAGGGTACAGAGGTTAAGAGGTCAGTAGTTACTTTGAATAGTAATACTGTTTTTCCTGTCTACTATAGTTTCTTAAAAATAAGTTTGAATTGAAAGTTTTTCAGTGCTGCTTAATGAGATTGCTGTCACGTGTATTGATTCATGAATGCAGCATGAAACGTGTTTCAGAAAAGCAGTCACGTTTTGTCATTGTCCACTTCCTGTGGGAAGAAACCTTTCAAAATGTAGTTTTTAACCAAGAAAAGGCTTTCTAAATAATTAAAATTTTACTATTTAGGGACTTGTTTATTATTGCTACAGGGTGATGCAACAGTTGTGAGTGTATGAAACACAGAGTTTATTCTTGTATTAACCATTTTTAAGTATTTAGTTTAGTGGCATAAAGAATATTCACATTGTTATGTATTCATCAACACCATTTCAAGACCCTTTTCCTTATCCCAAACTGAAACTCCCTACCCATTAAACATGAACTCCCCTTTCCTGCCCCCATCCCCTGGTAATCACTGTTCCACTTTCTGTCTCTGAATTTGACTATTCTAGGTACCTCATATAAATTGAATCAAATACTGTTTGCCCTTTTGCACTTTGCGTATTTTACATCACATGACGTTTTCAAAGTTTCATCCATGTTATAGCATGTATCAAAATTTCAGTCATTTTTAAGGCTGAATAATATTCCATTTTATGTAAATGCCACATTTTGTTTATTTATTCATATTTTGATGGTACCCCAAACTCTTACCTTCTTCTTTGGGAAATAACCCTTCAAATAGCCCTAAAATTTTAAGAAATTTCCTTTTCTCATTGACTTATTGTGCTATTTAAAGATTATGTAGCTCATTATAGTTTTTAAAACACTAGACAATTTAATTCTTTCAACCCCACATGAAGTACAGAATCCTAAACCTTATCTGAAACTTCAGGCTTCTGCTTTCTGAATAAGTAAACTATTTTAGCCAGGAAATTTCAGAATATAAATGTCAGTGTTTCTTCAGGAAAATAGCATAACATGGTACTTACAAACCACTTAAACGTTTGATAGCTTGGCCACTTCCTGAGTATTTGATTTTTTTCACTAATCTAGGCTATAGACATAGTGTATACTCAGTCCTTACTATTTGAATGGGGGACAACCTAACTCTGACTCCAGATGACCTCAGCAGAAATTTGTCTGTGACACACATCTCCATAACCACATTAGGTTACTTAGTCTTTTTGATATTAAATTTTTTATATGTAAAATATGAACAATAACAGCTAATATGTAAGGCCATCAATTAACTGAATGTTTACTATTTTGAAGTGGCTAGGCACTACTTTAAAATAACAGCTGATTTTCTTATTTTAGTGATAAGGATCCTGAAGCTGGGTTGTTGGGGATAAAGAGTGATTAAAGGACTTGTCATAAATTGTACAGCTGGAAAGAGTGGAGTTAAGATTTGAACTTTGATCTGTCTGACTTCAACGCCATTCTAAACTCCCCTAAAATATTTTATTCTCATTATCCAACGGTGAATATATTAATTCCTGCTTAATGTTACATGATTCCCCACCTCTCATTTTTATAATGAAAGAGTTCACATTTGTTGAACACCTTTTGTGCCAGTCAGTGTCTCTGATCCTATTTAATTCTTATCTCACTCTATAAGGAAGGTTATGTAATTCACTAAAGTGTACACAGTGAATGATGGTGATGTTTGAACTGCCTCCCATGACCTTTTCCCCCTAGTAAGTTGGGGAACAAGCTAATTAGCATGGTGAGCCTTGGAGGAAGCAACTAGAGATCTTAAAAAACCCAGGCAGTAGTGCTGCATTTAATATAATTAAATGTGAGCAAGTAATAGGCAGAGGTGCTGTGGTAAGCATTACTCAGGGTTACAATGTTTTGTTGTAGGTGCTGTTACACTACCAGACTGTCAGTGAGCCTGCTGTTATTAAACGATTGATCAGCGTCTTGAACAAAAGCACGGGTGAGGTCACCAAGAAGAAGCCTAAGTAAGTGTTTGAATGCGTAAATAATAAACACAAGCAATTGAAGCAAATTTCTTAGAGTTTAATTTTTTTGTGTAATATTTTTAGGGGTGGGAAGTGAACTCTTTTTACTTGTTCCAGAAATAATTTTATTAAGGACTAGATTAAAACAGACACAAAAATAAATATGTAAGTCCCTATATAGGTATGAATGCTAGATGTAATTTCTGTTCTGCATGGTGGAAATGGTGAGGTGTGATGATAAATAAAATGGAAATATAAATGTATATGTATGTATCAAGCGATGTAAAAGTAAAGGCATTAAAAAACACACACACAACAGTCCTACATTTTAAAAGATGAACTTGAGTTCCAAATTCCAGCTGAGTGTTCTTAACTTTCTTGTCTTCTTCTTATAGGGAGTCATTCCCTATGCTAAGGACACCCAGGGAGAAAGTGAACTACACACTCCGTAGCTCCTAGTTTTTTCCACCTGGAAAGTATTTTCCTTCTGCTCAGCTGAGCTTATCGCATCACGTCGGTCCCCTCTGCTTACTGTTAATACCCTAGGCCTAGGTTGGGACCATTCCCCTTTGGCTGGGACAAGGCTGGCACTTTCAAAGGAAGTGCTTCCTGAGAACTTAAGCTTCTTACCCTAGATCAACTAAAGGCCAACCACAGTTTGGCTTGGCTGCTTCAGCCTTGGGGTTTTCCTCCCTTCTTCTCTATGGGGAATCCCACCCAAAATCCCCTTTTTTTCTGTCCTTGAGTGTTCCTCCTCATCTGCACCTGTGTAGGAGGCCGAAGATGGTTAGTGGGTTAATGGGTTGGCTGCAAGTGGAAGAGACAATCTTCACACTGCTCTAAACCAGGCCTGTTTCTCCATTGGTTGTAAAGGGCTTCTGATCTCTTAAAGATCCTTGTTTATTTTAAATCTCGGCCTTTAGCTTGTAGCATGAGTGACTGCCATACGTGCCGAGAAATGTGCTAAGGACTAACATTTCCGGGGGACTGCTGTTTCGTAGGCTCTGTCATGAATGCTTTCACATGTTGATGTGCTCAGAAACCATATGAAGTAGGTACTATTATTTTCCCCATTTTTTTTAGATGAAGAAACTGAGGTTGTATCACATGTTCAAAGGTCACAGAACTAGCAAATAGCAGAGCCAGGATTCTAACACGGTTGGTTCACATAAGTCACATCCTTTTTGACAGGAGCCAGGTTGTTTGACCCAGACAAGTGATTTGGAGAATTCTCAATCTGAAATTGTCTCATCAAATCTAGTCCTGAATTCCCCATCCTGCTATAAGTCCTAGCTCAGTGATATTAGGTCTTAATATATCCTCATGTTAGTTTTCCCTGTCATCTTATTTATAATTTAGTCCTTTCCTCCTATTTTGCACCAATGTCATTTGGCTTTTTTCTTTTTTTCCACTAAAGGCACTTTGTAGACTCGATTGCTTTACATGGAATGGAATTGAACTTTGTAGAAACTAAGCGCAAATCATAAATGTATTGGATCTTCTCCTTCCTAAGAAATGAGACTTTGGCCTGAAATTGTCTAAAACCAATATTTGGAAATTTTGTAATACTAGTAGCTTATTCTATCAGTCTGTCTCTGAACTAATTTTTCAGAAGATGAGTCTGTGATTGTTGTTCTCTGTCTTTCTAGAGAAGATAAAAATTAAAATAGAGAACAATGTCAAAATGTCCCCTGGTGGGTTCTGCTTCTTGCAGTCAATAAGGGTGTTGTGTCCATGCATTTTTTGGATTTTTGTTGGTTGGTTTATCTGTGTGAACCTGCTTATAATCAGAGAGAGAGAGAGAGGTGAACTAATATTTCTTAAAATATATGTATCATCTAGCCGACATGGCTCAGTGATTGAACTAGGAGGTCATGGTTCAATTCCCTGTCAAGGCACATGCCTGGGTTGCAGGCTTCATCACCAGTGTGTGATGTGCAGGAGGCAACTGGTCAGTGATTCTCTCTCATCATTGATGCTACTCTTGCTCTCTCCCTCTCCCTTAATATGATTGATTGATTTGAGCAAATATGTTTCAATAAAAATATTTAAAGTGTGTATGTATATGTGTGTGTATATATGTGAACTAATTGAGAATTTCTGCTGTGATTTTTTTTTTCAACCTAGAAAAATTCAAAGGACACATTTTCATTTTAAGAAAAAATATTTTCTTTTTAAGTTTTTGAAAGACTAAGTTGATTTGTTGTTTGTTTATTTTTCAGGTTGTTTATTACATTTATTCACCTCTATTGGATATTCATTTTTTTCCTTTTTTTTTCTTGATAGGTTGTTGACTAAAGGTCAGAATGCGTTGGTAGAGCTACAGACACACAGACCAGTGGCTCTTGAGCTGTACAAAGACTTTAAGGAACTGGGGAGGTTCATGCTACGCTACAGTGGCTCTACAGTAGCTGCTGGTGTAGTCACGGAGGTATGTAAAGTGGCCGGTCGTTTGTCCATGCATATAAGGTCTTTTTCTACTTTCTAAGGGTGACCAATGAGATTTTATGGCTTAAGGGAAGCACAGTTACAGTATTGTAAAAATGTTTAAATTTATATTAAAACAATTAAAAAATGGGAAGAAATGTTTGGTCTTGGAATTTCCTACAGAGACTCTTCCAAACCATGTTCTCCATCAGTAACATTGCTCAACATTAAAGGAAATCCATTGAAAAGTCTGTAAGTGTGCAATCCAAATTATGAGAATACAGACTTTGAAAGTCAAATAAGTTGGGGGCAGTAATTTCATTTAATAGAAGAGCTCGCATTAACATTTTTTCTTTGTATGACTGGCTTTCAGGACATTTGAAATGATTCATTCAAAAAGTTCAGTTAACATATTAGTAATGTTTCTGAAGCAGATCTGTTACATAATGTGAGGTGCAGCTGAGTTATGGAGAAAATAGCCAGAAATAAACCAGAAAATTTCAGTAACTTAAATTTTCTTTTACACTCTCATGATCAATATAAGTTTTATGAATATTATATTTTAAGGAGGGGATTTACTCATTTATATAATTATTTTCTGCATGAAACGTATTCAAGTCATTTAATTGTATGCATACTTTGAATAGAGGGCTTTAAGTTGTAGAAAAATCCAGTTACACGCGTGTCATGTAAAAGACTCTGGAGTTAAACTGCCCAAGTGTATGTTGCTACTCCGCTGATTCCTAGCAGCATAAGTACAACATTTCTCCCTGGATTTATTCTTCTCTCTAGATAGGTAATGGTCTCTGCCTCCTAGAGCTGTGGATGTGAGATGAAATGATTCATGGAAAGACTTGGCACAGTAATTGACACACATAAACCATTCCATAAATGCTGTCTCCTATCATTGTCATTAACATCACATCTAATCTGCCAAAGCACTCTTTATAAAAGCTCATTCTAAAAATAAGATGCAGTCCCTTGTGGGAAACAGTGGAGTGATTATAGTTAATCTCAGAAATATATGACTAGGAAAGGGAACAGTGGCAGGAAAAATAAAAAGATTCATCTTGATAAAATGATTTCACTGCCATTTGCCTGTTGTTCTTTGTTCTTTTAATATGATTGATTGATTGATTGATTTTAGCAAATATGTTTCTCTCCTTTACAGATAAAAGAATGATGGGTCAGGATTTCTCCAGTGCTTCCAAATGCAAGGATATAACTAAGCTATGTTTTTAAAGAATCCAGTTATTCAACTAAAGGAACAATGTGCAATTGGTATTTTTTTTAGTGAGAGAGAAAATTAAAGCTATAATCAGCAGCAAAGAAGTATTGATTATCACTCCTGCAAAAATTTCAAGTTGCCAAACCATCTTTCCCTTTGAAATGTTAGTAAATGGATTTACTTTGCTAAGATTTATGAAAACTATCTGAAATATGTATTAGAAGAATTGAATCATCATGAAATGAACTCAACTTCCAGCCAAACTACGGAATGTTTACAGTTTCCTTTTTGTTTTCAACCCTGCTGCATACATTTTGGAAAAATAACTAACTTGGGTGGTTGAGGTAGTTAATATTTGACCAGAGCAAAATTTTTTTTTGTTAACTTTAAGGAAAGGTTTACTGAAGGTTATAATCATAAAGGTATTTTGTGTTGAGCATAAGAATGTTCTTCCTCCAACAAGTAAGCTTTTGAAAGATCAGATTGGAATTACTGAGAGCTCTTCCTTTGTTATCCAAACTATTATTTAAGGTGTAAAGCCAACTAATAAAATGTCTTAGTTTGAGCATAACAGCAAAATGTGTTTTGTTTCTTAAGTGTATATGAGATTCTTTACCACTAGCACTAAGACTTTGGGGTTTAATGGGATCTTTTTTTTTCTTTTTAAAAAAATATGCTTTTATTGATTTTAGAGAGAGAAAGCAAGGCAGAGGGATATATAGAGAGAAACATCAATGTGAGAGGAGAACATTGATCTGCTGCCTCTTACACACACCCTACCCTGGGTTGAGCCTGCAAGCTGGGCATGTGCCCTGACTGGGAATCAAACCAGCAGCCCTTTGGTACATAGGACACTGCTCAACTAACTGAGCCACACTGGTCAGGGTTTATGGGATTTTTTTCACTTAGGAGTTTCCCAACTCTTTCTCATGAATTCTTGCTTTTTATCTTACTAGTAGATCAAATTTAGTCTCATCCGTTTTTTAACCATAACTTAACTTTTATTTTTTTCATTCTCATTTTTAGAACTAAATACATGGTAATTTTATCTTTAATTAGCATGCCTTATAGACTGTAAGTCCCAGTAAGAATCATGCTTTTATTTTATTTTTATTTTAAATATATTTTATTGATTTCAGAGAGGCAGGCAGAGGGAGAGAAAGATAGAAACATCAATGATGAAAGAGAATCATTGGTCAGCTTCCTCCTGCACACTCCATACCTGGATTGAGCCCATAACCAGGCATGTGCCCTAATGGGAATCAAATTGTGACCCCCTGATTCATAAGCCAACAGGAATCAACGTTTTCTTAAATTGTCAACAACAACACTCCAAGGCATATTTATATAACAAGTGTCATTGGGCTGCCTCCTGGGTACGGGTTGCTTTTGGGTAGATTTCATCCTCAGTTGAGCCTGGAATTTTGATTTGATGGACCACATAACTTTTAAAGTTAGGGAATGCTGTGACAGGCTTATCATCTACAGCAGCAATTTTTTCTTAATTGGAAAATATCATTTATGATAAAGTGCACAGAGCGTAAATATGCTGCTTGGTGAATGGTCACCAGGTGAACACTCCCATATAATAAATACATTTCTTTATTAAGTATTTGTGTACTTGTCACTTTAGAGTGAACTTGCTAAGGCAAGAAAGTGTTTTATTTATTATATTTAGCAGGAATTTAATAGCTGCACCTGACAGAAACCTAATTTCAAGTGACTTAAGCAAAAAAGAAAGTACCATTAGCCCTGTCTTTGACTTAGTCTTGATGGAGCAGCTCACAATGTCTGCAAGGACTCATCTGTACTCTGCTTTCTCTAGGGTTGGTTTGCCCTCAGATTCCAAACAGACCCCCTGGGATTCTACATTTAGATCCTCAGACTCTCATTGGGGCAAGGGCAGGCTAAGAGAGCTTGTTTTTGTTTGTTTGTTTGTTTGTTTGTTTGTTTCCCAGAAGCCCTAGAAATATGCCATCATTGACTCTAACTGGATTTCGTTATTTCCTTGGGGCAATCTTGAGGTTGGATATGAAATGAATACCACTCAAAATACATAGGCTTTCTTGCTGCAGCACCAGAGACCACACACCCTGGTGGTGCTTAGTAAGAAGGTGTTGGAGGCAGGAGAGAGCTTAAAGAATTTGAGCATGGATAGGTAATTTTGAGGAGGGCTCAAGTGAGCTAGGGTCTCTTGACTAGGTGCTGTCAGGAAGCGGGAGGAATTCTGCCACTGGGTGTCAGTTTTTATCTAGTGCAGAGAACTGGAACAAGTAAAGCAGAGCAGTTGCACCGGTTAGCCACAAGAGGGGGTTGCCCAGTCATTTTTGTGGTTTGCACAGTGACTTGGTCATTCTCACTTCAAGTTCCTAATCTGACAGATGTGGGAGCTCTTCATGTTCAGCAGGAGAGCACCGCGGCCTCACCGCAGGTGCCGGGCCCGCTTTTAGTTCCCAGATGCTCCTTTCTCTCACAGCAAAACCCCTGAAATGTGCAGAAGTTAGTTAATAGTATAAAACAAAAGAATGAAGTAAATCAATGAAATTATACTTCAAATATGGGGACATAAAGTATGAAAGAGTAAGCATTAGGTTTTCTCTTAAAAGGATAGACTCACACTGCAAAGCTAATGATATGCTACTTACCAAAGATACACCTAAAAATAAGAGATGGCAAGAAAAAAAAGGGCACAAATGTATCAGAGAAGTAAAAGTTACTACCAGACGGTGTGTGTCTACCATGTGCCAGGCAATTTTCACACAGTAGTTCATGTAATATGACATTTTTGTAATTATACGAGGCAGGTGTTATTAACCTCAATCTTTAGATAAGAAGACTGAAGTTGAATAAAAACAAATAAACTAATCACAGAGCCACGATTTGAATTGGTATTGAAGCCTGACTGGAAGGCATGTGCATTACACTGCATTGTTTCTCTAGAAAGCAGGAATAACATTAATACTGGACTAAGAACTTAAAGCAAGCAAACACACGAAAAGCCCTAACTGTGATAAAGAGATCCATTTCATATCGATAAAGAGGCACAACCATGGGTACAAAAATAAAAATTAAGTACCAAACGGCATCAAAATGCATAATAAAAATGTACTAGAAATAAAAAAATTAAAAGATAAATAAAATTATCAAGGTATTCTCAACAGCCCTGCCTCATAGATCATGGAAACAAAGTCACAGAGGACTTGAGTAACATGGTAAAATAGAAAGATTGAGCATATAGTAAAAAAAAATTCAGGTATAAATCAGGTTTCCTTCAAGAATTTGATAATGAGGTAAATACCACTCTTGGAGAGTTATGTTTTCAAGGCAACTCAATGCATCAGACCATGGATATGGTGTTATCTTTCAGCTTTAGAATGTCTTAAATACATTAAACTCCCTTTCCTGTATTACAGATACTAGAATTACTGATTACATAGTATAAAATAGCTGAGTAAAATAATTAAATCTTTAATATTTAAATAAAAGGTGGAAATGTGAATGAGCACGAATAGACCATAACAATGACCAGACAAGTTTAAAGTCAACCAAATATAACTCTTAAAAATGAAAAATATGATTGAAATGAAAAACTGGTACTAGTATTTAGATAAACAGATTAGGTACCACTAAAAAGAGAATTAGTGACACCAAATATATAATATATATGTACAAATATATAATATAAGGTACTAACTACACAAAAATATATATGTGTATTATATAATATAAAGTGGAATCAGAGTATAGCCTTAAGTATTATTATCAACATATATTAAATAAACTAAACAACCAAACAAAACCTAGAAAAGATACAAAACAACTATCCTTCTGGAGGGTCTTTTGTGTGTGTGTGTGTGTGTATCCAGAGTTTATTTTTTTCTGTTGGGTTGTTCATTTCCTTTACCATTTTGTAGAAATTGTTACAGACACCATAGATAGGTGTCTGTAACAATTCCTTTTAATGTTTTTTTATTTTATTTTTTACTGTTTAAAGTATTATAAATAGTAGGACATATGTCTCCTTTTTCTCCTATTGACTTATCCCCGGCCTCACCCACCCACCTAGCATATGCTCTCACCCCTTTAGTGTCAGTGTCATTGGTTATGCTTAAATGCATGCATACAAATCATTTAGTTGATCTCTTACTCACTATCCCACCCCTCCCCTGCCTGCTTAAAGTCACTAATCATCTGAAAGATGCAAATCAAAACGACAATGAGGTACCATTGAACACCTGTCAGAATTGCTATCATCAACAAATGAACAAACAAGTGTGGGTGAGGATATGGAGAAAAGGTACCTTCTTGCACTGCTGGTGGGAATGCAGACTGGTGCAGCCACTGTGGAGAACAGTATGGAGTTTCCTCAAAAAACTAAAAATGGAACTTCCATTTGACTCAGTAATCCCACTTCTAGAATTATATCCCAAGAAAACAAACACCAATCAGAAAGAATATATGAACTTCTATGCTTATTGCAGCAAATTTACCATAGCTAGGATTTGGAAACAGCCTAAATGCCCATCAGCAGATGAGTGGATTAGAAAACTGTGGTACATCTACACAATGGAATACTATGCTTCTGTAAAAAAAAGGGGGGGGGGTGGGTTTTTACCACTTGCAGCAGCATGGATGGAACTGGAAAGCATTATGCTAAGTGAAATAAGCCAGACAGAGAAAGATAAACATCACATGATCTTACTCATTTGTGGAATATAATGAACATTACAAAGTGATGAACAAAAATAGATAAAAAGAGAAGCATCAAACAGGAATTTCTTGAATGTTATATGTTATACCTCAGAGTTTTGGTTTGTATCTTCGTCTCTATGGCAGCCCTGGTGTCAGGATGGAGAGGGAGTAGAGAGAGAAGGCATCCATGGTACAGAAGCCAGCCAAAGAGCAATGGAAAAAAGAATCTGTCTTTTTTTTTTTTTGATAGATATTCTTTTTTATTTGTTTATTGTTTTATTTTATTTTTCTCTCACCATTTATCCCCTCTATGCCCTCTTCCACCCACCCACACAATTACCTCACTGTTGTCCATGTCCATGATTTCTTTCTTTTTTTTT
>PVJN01039359.1:0-19917 GCA_004026805.1 Lasiurus borealis
GGGACCAAAAGGGGCCAGTTGTGTACATCCAGGGTGGGAACATTGTCTTCAAGGTTTGCTATTGACTACAGACCAATTTATTTAATAAAATGGAGGAGGAGTAAAATAAAAAGCTAATGAAAGAGAGAATAAAAAGAAAATAAAAGGAATTCCAAATGACATTCAAACTCACCATCACAGGTACAAATTTTCTTAAGAACTTAACACCATGTTTCTCCATGTAGGAACCCACTCTCTCTGCCATTTCTTGATCAAAGCCACGAAGAAGGATTGAACGCACCATAACTGTGACATCTAAGCCAAAGCCAGCCAGAAATCCTGCACATTCCAGAGCCACATAAGATGCACCAACTACTAATGTTTTGCCAGGGCAATAAGGCAGAGAAAAAAGGTCATCACTGAAAAATAAAAATAAGAAAAAGAATACCTAAGGAATAAAAATTACACGAGTTACTTAGGTTTCAATGGTCTTTTGTTGGCTGAATTGCAATGTGGGGCTTGAATGAAGGAACACTAGAAAAGTTTAGAGGTTTGTAATAGTTTCTCCAGTGGGGAAGGAAGTACACCTCCATTTTTTCAAAATCAAATTAGTGGATCACAAGTACAGATTTTAAAAAACAGGACAGAAAAATTTAGACTACATTATATGTGATAAGAGGAAATATTATTTTGTTAGTTTAGGATATGTGTGTGTGTTCGTTCACATGAGTACTAACAGCGCCATAAAAAATGTATTTTTAACCATGCATTTTGGTTAAAAAGCTTTGCAAGTCATCATACTACATTATACACTGTCCTCTGTAGGACTATCCAGGGGAGATTCCTATTAAACCACAGTATTAGGAATAGCCACAATTCTGATCAGCAAGTTCATTATTATATTAGACACTAAAACCTAAAGCTAATTGTATTCATTGTCCTCTAGCAAGGTTAGGGCAAATTCTCAGAGTAATTACCTAGAAATATATAGCATATTTTTGTAAGCAAATTCGCCCTTATTATTTAACTAACCTTATTTTCTCTTTGCTCCATTATGTTAACTACATAGCTTCTTGCATGGTATATATGTACCTTTATTCATCAATTCAAAACTTTGTGAAATAAAACAGCGAATAAACTGGAAACTCATAAACATAATATAATTTAGTTAAAATGGCCCATTTACTCTTACCTACTAATACAGTATTCTTTATCTCCTGGGATTCCTAAATATCGTGGCCTTGCACCTGTTGCTATGACAAATTTTGCAGCGGTATAATAAGTCTCTTGTCCTTTTCTATTGGTTGCCTTTAAAAAAGAAAAGTAAACTTCACTTTTCAACCAATACTACAAAGTACCAGATACTATAGATCAGTGGTTGGCAAACTCATTACTCAACAGAGCCAAATATCAACAGTACAATGATTGAAATTTCTTTTGAGAGCCAAATTTTTTAAACTTAAACTTCTTCTAATGCCACTTCTTCAAAATAGACTCGCCCAGGCCATGGTATTTTGTGGAAGAGCCACACTCTAGGGGCCAAAGAACTGCATGTGGCTTTCGAGCCGCAGTTTGCCGACCACTACCATAGGCAAATTAGTTACCACCCTTATGGAGCTTCCCATCAACAGGAATAGACATGCAAAAATAGCAATGCAGTATGATAAGCACCACCATCGAAAACAGAAGTATTTATAAAACATTAACCAAAAGACCACAGTGGGGGTGGAGTAGGGGACTGGAAAGCTAGGCAAGAATGTCTCCATAGTAACATTTTAAGTAGGGATGAAAAAAGTGAAAAGATTTTAGAGAAATTGACATCTAATGAGAGAAGAGTACATACTAGTAAAAATGCAAACAGACCTGAAAGCAGCTGGCATCTAGGGAACAACAAGTTGCCAGAAGTGCCACGAGAGGAAAGTACAGTATGTGTTAGTGGTGAAGTCACACAGATTAACATCAAATGTAAAGATGCTTCTATGCCATCCTACAAATCCAGGCTATGGAATATCAACAAAGGTTGTTCATTGTGGGGTTTTTTTACTTTCAATTATACAAGTAAATCATAAATATATTAACTTTTTTGTTTCCCCCAGAGATCAAGAGATAGAAACATCAATGATGAGAAAGAATCACTGACTGGCTGCTTCCTGCATGGCCCTTACTGGGGGATCGAGTCCGCAACCCAGTCATGTGTCCTGACTGAGAATCGAACCATGACCGCCTTCCTGGTTCATAAGTCGATGCTCAACCACTGAGCCATGCCAACGGGGCTATATATTCACATTTTAAAATTCAAAAAGCAACAAAAGTGTTTAAACCAGGAGGTGGTTTCAGTGGGATAGAAGGAGGGCAGCCTGGAGACAGGGACCTGCTACAAATAAAGAGTGAAGCTGTGAGGATGAAGTGGGAGAGACCTGAAGTTTCTTGCTGGAGTAACTGGAGAGACATTGGTATCACTAAGTGAGCAAGCACAGAAGAGGCAAGTCTGGCTGAGAATGATGGGCTTATTCTAGGTATACGACAGTGTGAGAATGGAAACTGACTGGTGTATACCAGGTATTTCTAATTATGTTCTAAGTAAATGATGCCATTTCAATTAGTCCATATATAGTTCTGAAGGGGTAGCTTTAATTGGACCACCTCACACCTTTCTAGAAACAAGAAATGACTACAAAATACCCTCAAATTCTGTCAAGGTCATTGCATGCTGTGCTATAAAAGCAGAGTACAAAAATAAACCAGGTGTTGTGAATGATATTTGACCATCTTTCATAACTCCAATTTAAAAGTTTTGTGTTCATTAAAATGGTTTCATTTTCCTTACATATTGATCATAAAATACATAAATGTTACATATATAATTTTATAAAATATCCTAATTCTTATGTTACCTTTTTAAATCCTTTTATGAATAATATATATTAAAGTTTTAATTAAGGTTTCATTTTTAAAAAAGAATTAACACTATTAAAATTTTGATTTTTTAAAATCGTTTAAACATTTCCTTTTAAGATGGTAATTAGCCCAGCCAGAATGCTCAGTGCTTAAGCCTGGCCTATAAGCCTGCACTCTGGTCAGGCACATGCTGGGGTGCAGGCTCGAGCTTCAATAGGTGTGCAGGAGGCAACCAATCGATGTTTCTCTTTCATCACTGATGTTTCTATCTCTGTCTCCTTCTCCCTTCCTCTCTAAAATGTATTAAAAAAATTTTTAATGATGGTAAATAACTTTAAATTAAGAGTTTTCTTTAGCCCTGACTGGTTTGGCTCAGTGGATAGAGTATCGGCCTGCAGACTGAAGGGTCCAGGGTTCAATTCCGGTCAAGGGCATGTACCTTGGTTGCAGCCACATCCCCAGGAGGGGGCATGCAGGAGGTGGCTGATCAATGTCTCTCATCGATGTTTCTAATTCTCTATCCCTCTCCCTTCCTCTCTGTAAAATATCAATAAAATATATTAAAAATAAATAAACACACAAAAAAGAGTTTTCTTTAAAAGGCAATTTCTTTAATTTAGCCAGACTTGTGAAATGCACTAAAAATGGAGGAGCATGCACTAGCTGAAGTCCTTAACATAAACATGGAATTTTAGTTCAAGACAAGTACAAGCAGTAATAAAGAAAAAGCAATGAATAAGACAAAATATTCAGCGAGTACCTTTATTTTATGGTGTTCAACAAATTCTCCATAGGAATTTACATAAGCTACAGACTTCTCCCTCAAAGACAGCCCATAGCTCCAGTTTAGAGAGCCAATGTGGTTTTGAATAGCTTCTGTCATGACCTCCCAGCTATGCTTCACTGAAAAACATACACACACACAAACAAAAACCAAAAAATCCAGGGTGAAGTTATCAAGTGAATCTCACTGTAAATGGTAAATGATATACAAATGCACAAGCCACATGACATGTTGCCTTAAAAATCAAGAAATGAGATTGAGCTGAAACCGGTTTGGCTCAGTGGATAGAGCGTCGGCCTGGAGACTGAAGGGTCCCAGGTTCGATTCCGGTCAAGGGCACGTACCTTTCTTCGGAGCACATCCCCAGTAGGGGGCGTGCAGGAGGCGGCTGATTGATGTCTCTCTCTTCATCAATGTTTCTGGCTTTCTATCCCTTTCCCTTCCTCTCTGTGAAAAATCAATAAAATATATTTTAAAAAAAGAAAAAAAAAGAAATGAGATTGACGTGCCCCCCACTGCCCAAGAGGGCTGCCAAATTTTAAATTCAGCTATAGAAATACAAATAGCAAGTCTTTCTGTAAGAAATGCATTCTTTTTTTCTCCCAATCTTTATTTTTATATACCACTAGAGCCCTGGTGCATGGATTTGTGCACCAGTGGAGTCCCTCGGCCTGGCCTGTGGGGATCAGCCAAAACTGGCTCTCCGACATCCCCTGAGGGATTCCAGATTGCAAGAGGGTGGTTCTTGGGTGACACACCCTGGAATCGTGCTCCCTGCTCTCTGGTTCCTGGTATGACACCCAGGAACCCCAGCTGCCAAGTCACAACAGCTCAGCAGCTTCTACATGGAACATCTGCCTCTAGTGGTCATTGCATGTCACAGCTACCAGTCAGCTGGTCAGCCTATCACTTAGGCTTTTATATATATAGATTACCCACCTTGTTGATTATACTCCCAGCCAAATTTCCTTGAGTCTTTTAATGCCTGCCCTAAAAGGGCAGCTTGATGCATCAATTTCTTCGGAATACAACCTACATTTACACAAGTACCACCAAGACCTGAGAAAGAGAACAATTTTAATTTTGTGTGTGCAGTTTTACACATGTGCAGTGTCAGTGTTATTAAAATATGGAAATGGCCTGGCTAGTGTGGCTCAGTGGTTGAGCATCAACCAATAAAACAGGAGGTCACAATACAATTCCCAGTTCGGGCACATGCCTGGGTTGTGGGCTCAAACCCCAATGTGGGGCGTGCAGGAGGCAGCCAATCAATGATTCTCATAATTGATGTTTCTATCTCTCCCTCTCCCTTCCTCTCTGAAATCAATAGAAGTATTTTACGGTAAAACATGGAGATGATAAATCAATACCATACTCCACAATAACATGCAAATGATTAACCCAGACTTTTTAAGCACAAGTCTGTGAAGGAGGCCCAAGGATGAGCAAAAATGTGGATGTGCATTTGGAGATCCTGTCAAAACTTTAATTTGACAGATGCTGTCTAAAACTTTAATTTGAGTCTGACCTATGAAGGGATCAGAACTATATTACATTAATTATATACTACACCAACGGCCAGAACCCCAGATTCCGGACTTTTCTCTTTGTAACTCTGAATCCTTTGAGCCAATAGTGGGTCCACTGCAAAGCAAATTAGCTTTACTAATATAAAATTCTTAGCTATGATTTTTTTAGTAAGGTTGAATTTTTAAAAATAATTTTCATATTTTGTCAGGGCTCTGGCAGCAAACAGATGATAACTTCAAGCTGGGTAATTAAGTTTACAGAGAAATTATTACTAGGGCATGGGCAAGAAAAGCAAGGAGGGATAGAACAACAATAACAACTACTAGCAGTGGGCTCATCAACAACTCTATGTGAAGGGGTAAGCACACCGAGTAGGTGCCAGAGACCAGAGGAGCTGTGGCTTTCCATTGGCAATGGAGCCAGCTTGAAGCAACCAGCAGGGAGGGAACCAAGAAAATGAAGACCCCCACTCCATTCTCCTCCCTCCTCCTATTCCCAAGCCCAACCAAAAACCAGAGGGCAAAGATACCAATTCATCAGCCTTCTGGGACATGAAGCAGGGTAGAGACCACAAACAATGAATTAAAGCATAAACAGAAAATACCCAGCACAAAATCTAAGTGTTCTATTTTATAGTGGAAAGGTAAGCACTCTCATCTACAGCAAAGTCACAGGCCTTAAGCTCACTGTGCACTTCATTAAACTGACTTGGATAATCTCACACACACACTATTCAACTGATTGTCATACACCATGAAAGTCAGTTATTAAATCAATGCAGAAACACAAAAAACGTTACAGCAAACTTAAGTGAGCATGACACAGTCTACACTACAATCACAACTATGTGAAAATATTAAATGCATGTGTGCAAAAATTAAATAAGATTAAACAAAGCAAAATGTATGTAAATAGCAAAGAACAACAAAGAAAAACAGCTTACCCCAGGATGTACCCTGAGGTGATGGGGTCACAAAATCTAGCACCATTACTTTCTTTCCCAAAATGGCAGCTTCCTAGGAAAAACAGTGAGATATAAAGATGTTGTCATTTTCCTCCCCCAATTTTTCTATTCCCTAAATAAAAGGGCTGTGTTTGTGTCATAACATAATCTTTTCTCTTTATTAAGCCAGTTATTACAATAAAAGCTTGGACTATAACATCAAAATTGGCTTTCTTTTTTTTTTTTAAGTAGCAGAAGAAAAGTCTTATGACAATCATCAGGGAAATTATCTTCAAGTTTTACTTTTTTCATACCTGAGCACATGCAAGGCCACCAGAACCACCACCAATGACAATGAGGTCATAATCATATGTTGATTCTTTTTGAAGAAGCTTCTGTAATAAACCACTCTGATGTGCCTATGGTTTAATGAGAGAATATAGTATGACTTGTTTTAAAACTGTTTCTTTTTATCCTATGTTTAATCAGCATGGATTTCTTTTACAAAAATACTAGAGGCCCAGTGCATGAAAATTCATGCACTTGAGGGGGTCCCTTTGCATGGCCTGTGGCCTCTCATAGTCTGGGACCTCTCAGGGGATGTCCAACTGACGGCTTAGGCCTGCTCCCCAGGGGATTGGGCCTAAACTGGCAGTCAGACATCCCTCTGGCAGCCCAGAAGTCTCAGGGGATGTCCAACGAACGGCTTAGGCTTGCTACCTGGAGCGGGGTGGGGATCAGGCCTAAGCCATTAGTCAGATATCCTTAGTGCTGCCCCAGAGGCGGGAGAGGCCCCTGCCACCACCGCTGTGCTGGCCAGCCATGAGCTGGCTTCTGGCTGAGAGGTGCTTCCCCTGTAGAAGCACAATGACCACCAGGGGGCAGCTCCTGTGTCATCTGCCCCCTGTTGGTCAGTGCACATCATAGCTACTGGTCATTCCCCCATTAGAGTCAATCTGCATATTACCCTTTTATGATCTAAAATTAAAAGCAATCTACAATTCATCTTAACTGGAATTTAAATTTATCTGAATGGTATTCAAATAAGGTCCAACTAGTTAAGAGTGTATGCCAAAGTACATGTTTATTTGTTATCTCCTGATAGGTAGGCATGTGTCAAATGACCCAGAGGTAATGGCTTTATATCTACCAGATAAAGTCCTTTTTTTTGGCCTAATCATTAAAATATTATACTCAAGCACAATAAAATAGCTAAATGCCACCCTCCTTTACATTTTGTTCACCTGTGCTAGGATTCCTTTTGAAAATAATTCTTATGAATCCTCAGTAGGACACACACTTCAAATTTCTTATGGTTTCTCATAAGTTGGTCTAAAATTTGCAGCTTATTGGTAAATTTCCTATATTTATGAAATATACATTTTGCTTTTTCTTTAACAATGATCATGAGCCTGGCTCTTCACTAGATTCTCTTATTTGGCCCTCCTTGTGATTAGAAGTAGTTTAAATGAGGTTAGAGGATCAAATGTGATTTAGCAATAGTTTTCTTTATATGAAGTTAGTTGCTCAATCCTATTACGTTGGCTTTAGAAATGCCATGTTGTAACCAGCTCATCCTGGGAAGCACAAAAGAAGTGCTATGAAACTACAGGCCTCAATAGATGCAAAGTGGCCCACTGGAGGATGAATGCTTTCAGCACATTCTAAAAGGAACTCCTTTGGCCTCCTTACTTCTATTTTTTAAAAATATATTTTATTGATTTTTTTACAGAGAAGAAAGGAGATGGGTAGAGAGTTAGAAAAATTGATGCAGCTGCCTCTTGCACACTCCCCACTGGGGATGTGCCCGCAACCCAGGCACATGCCCCTGACCGGAATTGAACCTGGGACTCTTCAGTTCGCAGGCCAACGTTCCATCCACTGAGCCAAACTGGTTAGGGCTGGCCTCCTTACTTTTAGATCCCATGTGAGAAATCTGTCTCCTAGATCTTTTAATCTTAAAATAGAGTGACTATCTGTACATCTCCAGATTCATCCTCTGTCATAATTTTCTACATTAGGATTGGCAGGACCAGCATTCTGGAAGGTGTTTAGGGTCTATGATTACAGTGCTTTACCACATTGTCAATTGAATTATATCTTCTAGAACTAATAGAACAGACTGTTACTACACTGAATGGCCAGATTATTATGATCTCTGAATGCATAATAATCTGGCCACTCAGTGTATATCCTATATAATAAAAGACTAAATGGAAATTGTCCCCTCAGCCAGGAGTTCGATCAGCAGGCAGGCTGGCCAACCGCCCGTGTCCCCTCCCCCTGGCCAGGCTGGCCAGATCCCAGCCATGCACGAATTCATGCACTGGGCCTCTAATACATACATATTACCCTTTTATGATAACACACACACACACACACACACACACACACACACGCACGCACACACACTAGAGGCCCATTGCACAGATTCATGCAAGAATAGGCCTTCCTACCCCTGGCTGCTAGCACCAGTTTTCCTCCAGCACCTGGGACCCAGACCTTCACTCTGACTGCCGCCTTTGCCTTTGCTCCAGCCAGAGTCTTCAGTCTTCGCTCCAGCAGGAACCTTCAGTGTTCACTCCATCTGGAGCCTTCAGTCTTCGCTCTGGCCAGAGTGCTGCTCCTGTAGCTCCCTCCACCCCCCGCCCTCTCCTTCATAGCAGGCAACCTGCCCTGCCTGCCTGCTCTGTGCCTGCGTATGTAAATTAACTCTCCAGCTTTGTTGGGTTAATTTGCATACTCACTCCTGATTGGCAGGTTGGCATCACAGATGTATGGTCAATATGCATATTTATCTTTTATTCATGTTGCTATTTAATATATCTACTTATATATGTTAAATGTAAGCTATCACTTAGGAATAACATGAGGAGGTGTGGTTGTCAGAAAGCCACCTCTCTCATCTCTTGAAGTAAGTTGTGCCCATGTAGCTCAGTGGTGCTTTGCTGTTGTTTTTATGTCTTTCATTTGGGTGGTTAGCTAACAGCACCAATCAAATGACTGAGGTCACTCCGAAGACAATGGGCCACATAAGGGGCCCACTTTATTACACATGACTTTCTCCAGAGTATCATCCAATGTAGAGGAAAATGTTACACATTTGTGTTTGAACAGGAAAACCACAGAAGTAGTAGAGACCCCCTGCAGATGAAGAAATCAAACAGGACAATCGGGAATTCCAATCTACTATGTTGATGTTCAGTCCAGCAACATGAAGGTGAATAGTTATGACAGACAGACACATCTCCATGAACCTATTCATCTAGGGTTATATGTGCATTTTAAAAAAATATATTTTTACTAGATGCCCATTGCATGAAATTCGTGCATTGGGGAGGGGGGGGAGTGTTCCTCAGCCCAGCATGCACCCTCTCCAATCTGGGACCCCTTGAGAGATGTCCAACTGCCCATTGGGATCGGGCCTAAACGGGTGGTCAGACATCTGTCTAACAATCCAGAACTGCTGGCTCCCAACTGCCCTCCCCTGCAGGCCTGGTCCCCTTCAACTGGCCCTCCCCAGCAGGCCTGGTCCCCCACAACTGCCCTCCCCTCCTGGCCTTGTCTCCCCCAACAGCCTTCCCCTGCAGGCCTGGGTCCTCCACAACTGCCCTCCCCTGCAGGCCTAGTCTCCCCTCAGCTGCCCTCCACTGTAAGCCTGGTCCCTCCTTGAACTGCCCTCCTCTGTAGGCCTGCAGCCCAACTGCCCTCTCCTGCAGTGCTAATCCCCACCAACTGCCCTTTCCTGCTGACCTGGTCTTCCCCAACTGTCCTTCTCTGCTGGCTCAGTCACCCCTAACTGCCCTCCCTGTTGGCTTGATTGCCCACAACTGCCCTCCCCTACAGACCTGTTCCCACATCAACTGCTCTCCCCTACAGGCCTGGTCTCCCCAACTATTCTCCCCTACAGACCTGGGTCCCCCCAAAATGTCCTCCATTGAAGGCCTAGTTCCCCCCTCTCCCAATTAGCCCTCCACTGCAGGCCTGGATCCCCCACAATTGCTCTCCCTTGTTGGCTTAATCTCCCCAAATTGCCCTTTTCTTCCAGACTGGTCACCCACCCCTGCTGACCATCTTGTGATGGCCATTTGTATCTTGATGTGATGGTCAATTTGCATATTACTCTTTTATTAGGTAGGAGGATATATACACACACACACTCTGAGTGGCTAGATTATTATGCGTTCAGAGATCATAATAATCTGGCCACTCAGTGTAGATAAACAATACTAATCATAAGATTAAGATACAACGTAGATCATCTCTTTTTCCCCCAAGAAGAATATAATCTTAATTATATTTTCAGATATAGCCCAGTGTGGCTCAGTGATTGAACATCAACCCATACGCCAAGAGGTAAGTCACTGGCTCAATTCCCAGTCAGGGCACATGCCCGGGTTGCAGGCTTGATCCCCACTAGGAGGTGTTGCAGGAGGCAGCCGATAAATGTTTCTCTCTTAGTAATGTTTCTATCTCTCTCTCCCTTGTCCCTCTCCCTTCCTCTAAAAATTAATAAAAGTATATTTAAAAGATTTTCAGATATAAGTACTTAACCAATCACTGACTATTATCATTTGCATACATACATAAAGAATACGGGAGCAGAATTTTAATAAAAGTAAATAACTAGTTATAAAATAAGAATCTTATTTAATAAACATCAGTTTTTATTTACTACTGCTTAACTGAATGATTCCTGTGTATTTCTGCATTCTAGGAACCAAAAATTTAAAGGCATGAACCTTTGCAAAGCTCCCAGGGTTAGCAGCTTGACAGAAATTTTACTTACCCTAGTCAAGAATCTTAGCATTGACCTCATTTTAATAAACTTTAAAGAAAGAACAGACGTTGTTTCTCCTCCCACCAGGAAGAAGAGAACAAGGTCTCCAGGGTGGTCCACCTAGTTGTCCAGCAACCTCACTCAAAACTTCTCTTTTTTAGTTTCTGAAGTCTGAATTTCTGTCAAAGTAATAACCAAAGTTATCTGATAAGCATCCTATATACTTGTCATCTTATAACTTCCAAAAGACTAATAGACTCCTAAAAACCATTTTATTCCCTTTTAAATATTTTTTAAAACGAAACTTGAACAAACAGCATTAAAAAACACATAATACCATTATTACCTGGAAAGTTCGGTCACATCCACCCATATGTACTTTATTCACAAAAATATTGGGCACTGTTTTCTGATTAGTGATCTCTGATAGCACTTCTTGAACATTGGCCCCATCATCTAAAGAATAAAAAAATTAAATATATAAAAACACTGAAAGGGTTCCAAATGTGAGTCAAAATGAAGTGTTATAATACTTAAATGCTCCCACATATATATCCACACAAGGTCAGTGTATTATATACACTTTATGAAATAATGACTCAAAAGGGAAAACATCCAGGTTTTCAAGAGACACCTTTGAGAATACAGATGAAGCGTCTAATTCCTTTGAAAATAAAACAATACTATTGGGTATGCTTTTTAGAAAGGTTGCACAGACTAAGAACATTTCACTTATTAAGGTGCCTGGTTAAAAGGATTCGGTGAAATCCCATGAAGGCAGATACCCATTTTTGTGTGTGTTCACCACTGTCTCCCACCTCTGCAAAACACATGCATGTGTAAAGTGCTCAATTAATATTAGATAATGAATGCGTATATGACAAGAATTCAAAAATGAAAGCTAAAAGATTAATGCATTCTTCCTCATAGGTACTTCAATTAGGAAATAGGGGCAGATTCTTTTCATTTATTACAACTTAATCTATTTTTCTAGAAAGTTACCAGATACATCCAAAATGCCTGAAGTGCTTCAAGGTTAGCAGCTTATACATCTTTCTCCTCCTCTCAAATACCAAAAATCTATAATAATAAAAGCATAATATGCTAATTAGACCCAATGACCTTCTGGATGAAGCCGGGGTTGCAAGGGAAGCCGGGTCCCGGGCCCCAGGTGCCACAGCCAGAGGGATGCCCAGGCCCTGGGTGCCAGAGGGAAACCGGTGCCGCACCCATGGGAAGGAAGGCCTACTCTTGCACAAATTTTGTGCATCAGCCCTCTAATATATAAATAAAAAAAACTACACCAAATTATCTGTCCTATATTGAGAGGTTCATTTTCTACATGGTTGAATGTAGAAAAAAAAACAGTTCATCGAACCCAAAGAGACAAAGAGTAAACTGAATTGAAAAAGCAAATGAAAAGAAGTCAATCTTGTTGACATTTACTGAAACAATAGTATGTACTAACCATTCCACCACTTACCAACTTGATCAAGTTCCAAGATATTAAATTCAACTCCCAAAGAAGAAAAGAGTTCTTTAACCTGTAACAAAAAATTGCTTTTATTCTCACAGAGTCAACAGAGTTATGAAATATGGACATAGTAATAAAGATGTCCAAAATAAATGTTCTTCAGAAATATGAGCTCTAGACTATGGTTGTTTTTAATCTTCACCCAAGGATATGTTTTTATTGATATATTTCAGAGAGAGAGGAAGGGAAAGAAAGAGAGAGAGAGAAACCTTGATCAACTGCCTCCCACATGTGCCCCAACAAGGGATTGAACCCACATCCTAGATACGTTCCCTGATTGGAAATTGAACCCTCCACCTTTGGTGTGTGTGTGGTGACTGTGCCACTCAGCCAGGGCAGTTTATTTTTTTTTTTAAACCCTTCCTCTATACATCTTCCCAGAGTAATCTCAGCCCATCGCTTCCCTTATTCTACCAATTGAATCCTCAACTTCCAACTTTCAACTTTTGCCCAAATCCCTTTTTAGGAACTCAATACTGGCAAAATTTTTACTTCACCTGAATGTCCCCAGGCACCTCACATGCAATTTGCCCAAAATAAAACTCATCATTTCCTACATACGTTTCCTTCTTTTTGTATTTCCTTTCAATAGTCATTAAAGCATTCAACAAAAATGTATCCATCAAATACTTACTATGTAGTCAACTATAACAATAAATAAGACACAACCTTTGCCTCCAGGAGGGGAAACAGACAAATAAATTGACAATTCACACTGCCACTATTCACCAGTTGCCTGAACAAGAAGAAATCCTAGGGCCTTACTGTTTAAAAAGGAGACAGGATCAGCAGCACAGGCATCATCTAGCAGCTTATTGGACATGGAATCAGGTCCTGGATCAAAACCTGCATTTTAACAACTTTGTGAAGCACTACCATGAGTCATTTTAATGCCTCCCTCTTTTGCAATATTTTCACTAACTCCCCATCCGTCCAATGAATTACTAAGTCGTATGAATCCTCTATGCTGAGCTAGTTCACCTTTCTAGTTCCCATCAGTTGCTATCTTAATTTGAGCAATTTCTCAGTAACATCCTAGGCTTTCTCTCTGCAACCAGTTTTGGCCCTTCCGTTCTCTAAATTGCAACCAAAAATAGACTCTAAAGCCTACTTTTCACCATTACTTAAATCCTTCAAGGACCTCTAAAGCCCAGAGAGGTTCTGATTGCAGGATGGAGACAAGGAGCCTGGCAGATTCACTCCCTAAGAGAACATCCACAACTGGTGAAATTATTTTAAAAATAACCATTGAAAACCTCTGGAAATTGACCTAGGGGTACATAAGAAATGAAGAAATATGTATTAAAGAAAATCTACTAGATGCCAATATGAACAGGGAGAGTCTGAGGCACTTAGGCCTTAGTCCACATCCTCCCTCCTCTGTCCTGGGTCGGCTTGATAGAAGCTCCACTTCAACGGAGCAGCCAAGTCCCTGATATTTAGTCACCAAAAGGGGTGGACCATCAGCATTTCTCAGTCGCCCCACAGCTCTGAGTGGCAAAGGCTACATCACTGACGAGTGTGGCCAAAAACATGGGGCCCCCTTCCTCCACCCAGCCTCACTCAGAGGTCAAAGGCTTTACCCCAGGCTGAACATACCAGGACCCTGATCACTCTGGCCTCAGCCCACTTGTAGGGTGAAGTTCCAGGCTGGGAGCAAGGTCTCAGAGATTTTGCTCAGGGGAAGAGGTAAACCATAAGATCAGAGAGCTCAGAAGCTCTACCCAAAGAAAATTACTTTAAACTGTGGGGAAGTTCAAGTCTAAATGAGGTCTTGAAAATAATGGGAATTTTGATGATAAGCAATGAAGAGGAGGCTGGAAGCTCCAGGAGAATAGTAAGCTAATCTGTAAGATAGTTAGTTTACCAGGAAGAAAAAAAGAAAAGAGAGAGAGAGAGAGAGAGAGAGAGAGAGAGAGAGAGAGAGAGCTAAGACTAGTATTTCTAGGATAAGAATAGTCTTAAACTTGCCATGAAAACTCTCTTTACAAAGGGGCCTAGATTTAATTAGATAAAAGTGTGGAACAATTTACCCTCCAGGACACTGTAAGAAATAATAGCACAACCAGCCTGAAATTAATGGTGCGTAATATCTGAGTCTGATACCACTAAAGACCAAACAATTTAACACAGACAAGAGCGCTGCTAAAAAACCTGTCACCCCAGGTGACTGTGTACATACTCAAGGCTGCACTCTCTGAGGAGTGACATCAAAGGCTTCATCTTTGGACAGAAATAAACATCCCTAAATTAAACCATCCAGCTCACGATAAGGAAATAAACAAGCAAACAAAGGAGCTACAAAGTAAGAGGCATCCAGTATCTAAACTTGCTACAATATATTACCTATAGTAAAATGTTCAGATTTCAACAAAAAATTACCAGTCATACTAAGAAACAGGTAAGTGGATCCCTTCACAGGAAAAAAGTCAGGCAAGAGAAACTATCTGTGAGAGGCCCAGATTCATACCAAATAGTGTAAGTAGCCATTGTAAATATGTCCAAAGAATTGAAGAACACCTGGTCACCTGGCCTCAGCCCACTTGTAAGGTGAAGTTCCAGGCTGGGACCAAGGTCTCAGAGATTTCAAGAGATGGAGGGAGGTATGATGATAATGTCTAATCCAATAGAATATATCAATATACAGATAGAAATGATGAAAAAACAACCAAAGTTAGAGATTATGCAACCTGAAGAGACAGAGAAAAAAGAATGAATAAAAACAGAAAGTCTCAGACAAACATGAGACACCATTAGGCACACTGACATACACATAATGTGCATGCCAGAAAAATGAGAAAGCAGCAGAAACTGATTTCTTAAATAAGACCCAAAACCCACAAACCATAAAAGGAAAAAGGTGATAGATTCAACTACATTAAACTTGCAAACTTCAGTTAACCAAAAGATCTCATAGAGTGTAAAAGGAAATAACAAATAATCTGGGAGATTTTCCAATACATATAATCAAAGGATTATATCCAAAACATATTAAGAACACCTACAAATCAGTACAAAAACAAAACCACCTGATAGAGAAAAAAGCAAAAGGACTGGAAGTTTCATAGAAGATGAAACTCAAATGGCCCATAAACACATGAAAAGATGTTCGACTTCATCAGGAAATGTATAATTAAAGCCACAATGAAATACCATTTCATAACTGCCAGAATGGCAATAATTATATCAACTTTTGTCGAGGACATGAAGCAAAGGAGAACTGTTACCCAGTGCCAGTGGGAGAATAAATTGGTATAACCACTTGGAAAAAATGGTTTGGCATCACCCATTTAAGGTACAAGCCATGCATCTTCTACGGTTCAGCAATTCAGCTTCAAGATTACATATGCACTGAGAGATATGTGCAAGAATAGGCATAGCTGTATTGCCTTTAAGAGCAAAAAAAAAGTAGCAACGGCAAAATCAATAAGCTGAGGTATGACTTAACCTAGGGAATGTTACAGTAATGAAAACTAACAAACCTCAGCTACAGAAACTAACATGCACCAATCTGTGAAACTTAACTGGTGAGAGAAAAAAACAGCAAAAGAATACATATGTATATTTCTACTTACATAAAGTACCAAAACAGGCCAAAGGAACAAAACATTTTCAGGATTATATGTGTATTTGATGAAACTGCAAAGAAAAGCAAGAAATTTTGGATAGTGGTTCACTCTGAAGGAAGAAGAGAATGTAAATCAGCGAGAGACATCCAAGGAGGCTTCCAGAGTACTAGTTTGTTTCCTTATTCTTTAAGATGTATTTCATGATATGCATACTTTATGAAACGACATACTATATAAGGCAATGTAAACTTGAAAACCAATGTGGAAAGACAGCGTGCAATTTCACCAGCCTGCCCACTAATTTGTGCTTTTGCATATTCCACTTCAACTTTCTGATCATGGGAAGCATAGCTGAAAAGATTAGAAGTCCCTAGCTTTCGATGGGTTTCCCTTCCAAAGGTTCATTTCTCAGTGGGTTGTTTTAAAACCCAGAACAATTTTGTCCCTAAAAATGCTGGACTCCCAGTTAGCCCCCCAAGTAAAGGTAGTGCGTGCGAAACACGGCTGAAATTAACCCATCGCCTTCTACCATCCTCACACCCTTCAGTACAAAAACAAAACCACCAAAGAGAGAGGGAAAAAAAGCAAAAGGACTGAAAGTTTCACAGCAGAGAAAACTCAAATGGCCCATAAGCACATGCAAAGATGTTCAGCTTCCTCGGGGAAGGCATGATTAAAGCCACATTTTACAGAATGTGGCGACCAGGGCTCCGCGGAGTTCTGCCACCCGCTCAAGGACACGCAGGGGGGTCGGGGGGAATGCATCTGACTCCAGCTCTCGTCTACGACTCCCAAGTCCTGGCCGTTCCTTGCATTCATTCCTCTTCTCAGGCCGAAAGTTGTTTTGACATATACTTTATTCTTCCGAATAAACACTTGGTAAATAAGCCAACCTCAGACTAACCACCAGGAGGGAGAGGACGAGCGGTTAACCGCACCGGCCACCGTCCCGGAACGAGTCCGCGACCGCCTCTCCCCCGAAGCCAAAGGGGCCGAGCTAAAGGTCCCCGTCCTGCCATCGGGGAACACCCCCGAAAGCGGGTCCCAAGTCCCGGCCCCCCAAGAGAAGTCGTTGGGCCTCGCGGGGGTGCATCCGAGGGCGCAACAGGCAACGCTCCGCCCGAGTCCAGAGGTCCGAGGGCGCAGGAGGAAGGACAGGACGGACCCGCCCCGCTCCGCCGCGCCGCGCCCCGCCTACCCGCGAGCTGTGCGGGCAGTAGCTCTTGCTGAAGATCATCACTCGGTTGTCTTCTATGAGGCCCTGCAGACGCCGCCGCAGTTCTTCGCGGGCCTCGGAGGACAGGCGGCTGGTCCCGGGGGATGACAGGCGAGCCCGGCGCCCCGGCAGCGACGACATGGGCTCGCTGTGGACGCCGCCCAGGCGGCGGTTGGGGACGGCGCCCACCTTAACCGGCCCCGGAGACTTCTGCGTCCGCGACGGCGGCGGCGGCGGCGGCGGATGCGCCAGAGCCTCGGTGTGGCTCCTGGCCCGGCCAGGCCAGGCCTGCTCAGGAAGACCGATCGGCGGGCGGCAGCGCCCCGCCTGTGTGGGGTTGGAAGGAGGGACCGCAAACGCCACCCACGTCCACACCTGGCACAGATCCCCCACACGGCCGCTTGCCCCGCCCCCGCCACTTGCCCCGCCCCCGCTACGCCCACCCGGTCACGCCCCCTCCAGGCCACGCCCCCGCGCATGCGAACTAGGCTGCTGTGCGGGAGTCAACTACACTTCCCAAGTGGGTGAGGCTATGGCTCGGTGGAGGTCTGAGTAGAGGTTAGAATGTGACCCGACCCCTGAGGGCCCCCAGGTTCGATTCCCAAGGAAGGACACACACACCTGCGTGCAGGTTGGATCCAGTCCTCTATGCTCCGATGTCCCATCCGTGTGCGTGTGTGTGTGTGTGTGTGTGTGTGTGTATACGCAAGCGCGCGTCTCCCTCTTTTTCCCTTCTCTCTCAAATCAAATTGTTAAAAATCAATAAAAATATTAAAAATTTTAAAAAATGGATGGGTGCTCCGTATACCCTCATTATCCTTGTCATCATCCCAAGGCCGCCCATGGATGTCCTTTGCATCAGCCCACGGGTGCCCTCTGTGGAGGACTTTCCACACCTTGTAATCTCCACCAGCCTTAAAAATACATAGTCTTCAATGAGGATGTCTGAATCTTATGGAAATTGTGAATAGTGATATTTTTAAAAAGTGTACTTCTCACAAACTAAATAAAAATACTATGCTCCCTATCATAAAATGAGTTAGTTCCCTAGGTTGCTATCTCTAAATCCCTACCCAATACTGTACTTATAATTCTGGAGGCTTCTCTAAGTCAGAGACCCCGAAATCTTATCTGTGCCAGGCAGGAATCCTGTCTCCATTATTTGGGTGGATGGGTAGGTGTGGGATCTCAGAGTTAATCTTGGTCATGGTGATTTACAGCCTCTTGCTCTGCAATGAATGAATGAAATCCCACTACAGAGAGGGGCTGAACCATAGGACCAGCAGGAATGGCCTGGCCTGGTCCTTCTAAGGTTGTTATCTCCTGACCGGATCCCTCTGAATCCTAGTTAAACCCACTACTGCCTTAGGGTCTTAGCATTTTCTACTTTCTCAGCCAAGCAGGCTCCCCCTCCAAGCAAGAAACCTATAAAAAGGTCCACATAATGAGGAACTACATTTGCCTTTGCTTTTTCCTGGAATTCATTTTTCACTTTTTCCTATTCCTTAAGTATAGATTTAATTCATTTATCTCTTCATTGTTTTTTTAAGATAAATACTAACTTAGCAAAAATAAAATATGCTCATTACTTTTCTGCATAAAAATTCAAGCTAAAAGTAGAAAGGATAACGCTAAACATAATAATCACCCCAAAATCTAGTAAATGTATTATTTTCAGTGTATCGTGACCATCATTCAAACAGCTGTCAACCTCAAGCCCAGGTGGGAGCCGCTGTCTCTGCATAGCCCTGGGAGTTCTTGAATAATTTGGGCAGCAAGATTCCCAGCCTGAAGTGCAGAATCACGGTCAATTGGAAGCAGAGGGAGGTTAAAGCAGAATAACTGCACAAGAGCTGTGCTATCTGGGTGGCCTGGCTGAGCTCTTTGTGTTCAGACTCCAGCACTCAGTGCAGTGGGCTCACATGCAGACTCTCCATCACTGTCTTCCCAGTTCCCTGGGATCCCCTAGAACTAAAGTGGCAGGGTCTTCCTCTGCCACAAAGCCCCAGTTGCCTCTCTGCCTCTCCCACAGAAGGGCCCAGGCCTGGCATTGATAAAGGATTCTGGTGTGACTTCAGTGTGTTTTAAGCACACCCCAGAGCCAAAACCCACTTGTGAAGGGGTAGCGGGGACAGACTGCATTCTGCTGATGGAGTCAGGCAGCTGCGGGCTCCCACGCAAGTGTGTCCTGGTTGCCTGCAGCCCTGCAGACCTGGGCATCTCTTGCCCACTGAGAGGCTGCACCCACAGAGCATCTGCCCACTCAGTGATTCCGCCATTCCAGGGTTAATGTTCCAATTAAACAATATGGGGAACCTGACCTGAATCCAATGAGGTAATGCATACAATCAATGGCAATGAACTGGAAAGACTAGGCCAGGAAAGCCTGATGTGGATACACTGATAAAAAGGAAGTGGAGAGGCACCCTTATCTAAGGAATGTCCTGGGCCAGCTACCAAGAGCCCCATCCTGGGGAGGAAGGCATATTGACAACTGTGAAGAGCAGAAAGTGCTAAAGGCATTGTTCTATGAAGGGGAGGATAAAAGCTGTGCTGCCTGCTTTGCAGATGCTGACTCACTGAAACCTCACAGGAGGCCTTTCATTCTCTCGGAGTACTGTGATTATCCCCATTTTACAGAGAAGCTCTGACTTGCTGGAGCCCACATCTTAGCAAGTGGCCAA